>MU700364.1:184831-248174 GCA_026770625.1 Nicotiana glauca
TACACCAAGATGTCGTCAATGAATATGATGACGAAAGAATTAAGACATGGCTAGAATGCATTGTTCATCAAATGCATAAATATTGCTAGCGTGTTTGTCAGCCTATATGACATTACTAGAAACTAATAGTGACCATACCTAGTACTAAAAGCATTCTTCAGGATATCTGAGTCCCTAATCTTCAACGGATGACACCCTGACCTTAAATCAATATTTGAGAACACTCTAGCACCCTGAATCTGCTCAAATAAGTCAACAATGTGCGATTATGGGTACTTGTTCTTGATAGTGACTTTTTTCAACTATCTATAATCAATGCATATCCGTATAAAGCTATCATTATTCTTTACAAACAAAACTGGAGTACCCCAAGGTGTGACACTCGGTTGGATGAAACCCTTATCAAGCAACTCCTGAAGTTGCTCCTTCAACTCCATAAGTGCCATACATTATGGTGGAATAAAAATGGGCTTAGTGCCCGGTACCATGGCAATACTAAAGTTGATGTCCCTATCAGGTGGCATGGCCGGTAGGTTTTCTAGAGATATATCTAGCAAATCTCTCACTACCAAAACTGACTCAATGGTAAGCGTAACAACACTAACATATCTCAAAAAGACTAAGTATGCATCATACCCCTTCTAAACCATTGGTTGTGCCTTTAAAAAGGACACCACCGTGCTAGGAATATAATACATTGTACCCCTTCACTCCAATCGAGGCAATCCTTGCATAGCCAATATCACTATCTTGGTGTGACAGTCCAAAATCGCATGATAGGGCGACAACTAGTCCATGCCAAAGATTTTATCGAAGTCTATGATATTGAATATCGATAGATCAATTGTGGTTTTATCACCACCAATAGTGACTAAACACGATCGATAAATACTATCTACAATAATAGAATCTCCCACAAATATAGACAAATAAAACTGAGTCACACAATGAATCGCATGATATATCCAAATACTGAGCAAAGTAAGACGACACTTATTAGTAAGTGAAACCCAAATCAAATTATGATAGACCAGAATAATACATGTGATGACTGTGTTTGATGTGACGGCCTCCATCCTACCTAGAAAATCATACAATCTAGCCTGGCCTCCACTCTAGGGAGACTTCCACGCACCTTGCCTCTACCCCTAGCTGGCAGTGCAGGTGTATCCGTAACTGGAGCAGCAACCATGGCCTGTGAACTTCGTGTAGTCTATGGAGGTGTACGAATCTTAAGTCTAGGGTATTCCCTCACCATATGTATGGTATCATCACACTCGAAATAAGCTCTTAGTGGGCGTGGTTGCTGAAATTGACTCTGTCTTGATTGGCTCGACTGACTGCTGAAGGCACCCCGTGCTGGAGGTGCACTAGAAAAAGGATATTCAAAAAGGGAAACCTGAGACCTTGAGATAGATGGAGCACTGCTAGTAGCTTGAAATGTCGTATGAATTGGGCAGCTCACATACCCTCTGCCATGACGGGCTAAAGTTGCAGCATCACCACTAGTAATTCCTCTAGGACCTCGAGGCCTCTTAGCCTCCCTGTCCTCTTTCTTTTAGCCCTACATACCTTCCATCCTTCGTGAGATCTCTATGACCTACTGAAATGGAGTATCTGTCTCCAATTCTTGATCCATATTAAATATATACCATAACTAAGCCCCTCGATAAATATGCAGACTCGCTCTCTGATTGTTGAAAACAAGGCAGGTGCATGTAAGGATAGCTCAATGAATCTGAAGGTCACTGATGTAGTCCCTTAATGCAGCTACTCAAACTCTATGCACCATGCATCCTAAAGGGTTTGGAGAACAAACTCTCTCAAAATTATCTCCTAAAACTGAGCTCAAGTATGTGGTGCTACATGTAACAACCCATTAGGTCGTTTTGGCTATTGTAGCCTCATTCTTCCATTTATTGCTTCTTTTACGTTCATTTATGGTTAGGTGTCTTGCTGTGGTAGTTGGCTTGGCTCCGAGAATGTTTCATTGTGAATTGGGACACTTAGTCCCAAGGTTGGAAGCTTAAGTTGAAAGAGTTGACTCGAGTTTGACTTTTGTGTAAATGACCCACGAATGGAGTTTTGATGATTCCATAGCTTTGTATAGTGATTTGGTCTTAGGCATATGACTGAATATTTATTTTGACTTCCGTAGATTGGTTTGAGGCTTTTTGACGAAAGTTAGAAAGTTAAAGGTTTGGAAGGTTGAGAAGTTTGACCTAGAGTTGACTTTATGGATATTAGGTTCATCTTATGGATTCAAGAGTTGGAATAGGTGTATTATGTTATTTATGACTGATGTGAAAATTTTGAGGTTAATCGGAGTTGGTTTGATATAATCGGGCATTAGTTTTAGAAGTTGAATTCATTACTTTTATTAGGCTTGAATTGGGATGTGATTTGTGATTTTGTTGTTGTTTGGTTTGATTTGAGGTTTTGACTCATTTCGTATCATGTTTTAGGATGTGTTGGTATACATGGATGGGGTCTGGGGGGCCTCGGGTGTGATTCAGATTGAAATCAAATTGAGGTTTAGACATATATAAATTCAGTTGGCTTCAGTTCTGGTGTGACAACGCTTGAGATGTCTTGGCCACAGAAGCAATCACCTCTGTGCAGGTGCAAGGTTTGTGGAGGCTACATGAGGGCGCATGTGCAAAAGGACTCCTCATGTGCGAGTCCACACAAACATAAATGGAGTGTAGGAGCGATGTTGCAGGTGCACGATGTGTTTATAGAAGCGGATTTTGTGATAGGCGGGAAGTTCAGCGAAAATGGAGGATTTAGCGCAAGTGTGCCTCCATAGATGTAATGTCGTATTCCGCATATGTGAAAGGTTGAATGCTATAGAGAAATCGCATAAGAGAGATTTGGGTCGCACCCGCATGACCGTAGATATGGTTAAGTGAGTCACATGTGCGACAATCACTGGGCAGAGATATAATTTAGGGTTTGAGCCATTTTTATCATTTTGAACTTTTGGAGCTCAGCTAGGGGCAATTTTTAGAGGATTTTCACTACCATGGAAGAGGTAAGTGAAGATTCATCATTTTTATTGCTAATTATTGTTTACCTACTGATTTTTACACCTAGATTATGTGTGTTTGAGGTGAATTTTGGGATTTTAGACTGTTGTTGGAGAATGAAAATTGAGGATTTAGAGGTCAACTTTTTGATGGAATTGGATGAATTTAGTATGGTTTGACTCGTAATTGAATGAGTGCTCGAATTTTATGAATTTTGTTGGTTTTCGAGGTGCGGGCTTGGGGTTGACTTTTTGAGTAGATTTTTTTATTTTGGTTAAAGACCTTAGCTTTATCTTTTAGAATTGTTTTCTAGAGATATTATTGATGTGATTAAGTTGCTTTTACTAGATTTAAATGGTTAGGAGGCCGATTTCCATGGCAAGGGTTTGTTATAGCATTGAGTGGCACTCTTTGAGATAAGTAACTCATATAAACTTGGATTTGAGGGTATTTAATCCAGAGAAGTATGTTATATGAAAGATATTGGGGTGACGTACGTGCTAGGTGAAGGGCGTAAGTGCGTGCACTACTATTTTCATGGTTTCGGAAAGCCTTTAGGCTATTGTTAGGTCTTGTTTGTCTATCATATCATGTTATCCCCCTGTTCCCTCTACTTGTTTGAGTATTTGGACCGTGAATCATGTTAGACATTAGGTCTAGGCTATGTGCTAACTGTTTGAGACTTGAGAGGCAATTCTTGTTGTTTTTGAGTTATATACCTTAGTTGCACACATGTTCGCAATCATGATACTATATACATGTATGATATCTGTGTCTTAGTACTTCCTATTTGATTCTTCACATCTTATTGACACCGCTTAAAGGTAATACTGTTAAGCTGAGTATTTGAGATGTCTTAATCTGAGACTTGAACAGTAAATGATTAAGTTTGGTTCTTAGGGACGTTTTGGTATTGATTCTGAGGTGACACGTACGCCAGACCCATATTGGACTAAGTGTTATTATTTTGGGGTGACGCGTGTAGCACGCCTCGTTATTGGGATAAATTATTATGATTAGCACATAGTCAGGATCCACCCTCTAGAGTCTGACATGCCAACAATGGGTGCAGGCATAGCATTTCATGTACATTCTTGATGATGGGCGGTTATGTCAGGTACTCGTACAGTGCTAAGTGTAAATATTCTTGATGGATCCACTGTGATAATGTTGATTGGAATGTATACTTGACATGTAGGCGTTGACATGTACTTTCATCATGCTAACTAATAATTGGCCTACTTTGTCTGTGTTGGGATTTAACTGTTATACTTGAAAGCATGCCTAAGTTTTTGAAACGTGAACAAACAATACTTGATATCAGTGAGATACTAATTCTATAGTTTATCCTTTATATTCTTAACTATTACCAGTTATTGGTATTGGAATTTGTCTATTGTTCTAAGCTCGTCACTACTTTCAACCCAACGTTATTGTTGATACTTATTGAGTACATTGGGTTGGATATACTCATACTACACACTGCACTTTGTGTGCATATCCAGGTACATCCGGTCGAGATTATTTTTAGACTTGAGTTGTTCCTGGCTTTTGGGAGACTACGATGTAGCTTCCATATCGTCCGTAGTCCTTGAAGTTCTCTTTCTGTTATCTCTATTTTTATTGTAAATATATTCAAACGGTTGTATTATTAGGATTTTGCTTGTACCTTATTATTCTGTAGTGCTCGTGTACTCGTTGACATCGAATTTTGGGATGGTTGTATTTGTATCAGATATTCATAAGATTTTCACTTATGAGTTTATTTAAACTTGTTATATTAAAATGTTGATGTTATGTGATTGTCTACTTGCATAACAAGTGTGTTAGGTGTCATCACAACATGTTGGGATTTTGGCTTGTGGACTGCATCAACTAGCATACCCTCCTCGTAAGCTTGTCACCACCTATATGATGCTCCTAACAACTGAAATGCAGTAGAGGAAACTCCACTCATCTCCACAAGAAGCATGATGCGGAGAATAAGGTGGCACTTATCTAGAAAGCCATTTGCATCCTCAGTAACTGTGCCATTGTAAATAAGAGTGTGATATTTCTTGAAACTATCAAGTCTCAGATGCTCCTCTATTGATGCCTCTACCCTGACATCAAGTTGAACGAGAATAACAAGTTATGTTGGTAATACTCCTAGGACCTGATCAACATAGACTCGCTGCTCTATAGTATGATTCGTGGGATTCTGAGCTCCTCCCCTATCTTGAGATGTACCCGATGCAAGGGAAATCATTCCCACCTAGGTTAGGGTGTCGAACATTCTTAAAAATTGTGCTAAGGTCTCCTCATGTGCAGGGGTGACAACAGGCGCCTCTCGTGCATGTCCCCCAATCGGAGCTATTGATAGCTCCTCAGTCGCTTCTCGGGTAGGTGCTCTGTCTGCACCACATTCCCCTCTTTGGCTTCTACCTCAACCTCAACCTCTTGTGACTCTAGCAGGGGCACGGGTTTCTAATCATCGGATCCAGCAATGTGTGTCTGCACCATCTATGAGAGAATAGAAAGACAAAGACTTAGATTTCAAAATCAAGAAATTCGCACGATAAGGTATCGAAGAAGTCAAATTTCCTAACTATTTTTTAGCCTATCGAAGATAAGAACAGACGTCTCTGTAACGATCTGCAAGATTCGATTAAACATTCTTATGATTCGTAACACCTATGAACCTAGAGCTCTAATATCAACTTTTCACGCCCCAAATTCCTACCTTAGGATTTTGGGAAGGCACCGGTATCTATGACTAGGTAACTCTTACATTCATTGATAAATAGTAGAGATAACACCTTAAAAATCAAATTAAATTGTGAAGGTATCATAATAAAACTCAAAATGATAAAATAGTCCAATAACACCAAAAACCCGGTGGCACTAAGTCATAAGCTATGATAGGAATACAGTTAGGATCTCTAAATACAATACTGCCTAAACTTGAAATAAACATTAATACATCCAAAAGTAGAAGGTGACTCCGAGGCATGCAAGTGCCGAGCAGCAATACCTTGAAGTCTTTGAGATAATTGATGGATCACTGGCGTCCGACATGAGCGGATATATCTGGATCTCCACAAAAATGTGCATAAGCGTAGGATGAGTACACCATAATGGTACAAGTGTGTGTCAAGCCTATCTTTGGTAGAGTAGTGAAGGGTCAGGTCAAGATACCTACAAGACATAGGTATGAAAGATATAGATATATTATAACAACAAATAGTAAGGGCAATTAAAGGACAATAAACCAGTTTATCAATATGTGGCTAACAAAGAAAATAGGAAACAACGACCTATAAAGAATACATGTGGTAAAGAAACAAGTAACTAAGTTCAGTCAAATGTTAATGGAATAGAATAACTAAACAATAATAATAATTATTCAACTCATCGAGTCTTTCACACATAGAATGTTCAATAAGAATCATATCAAGGTACCATACCTCACATTCACATTTCACGAGTCTCAATCACAATCTTTCCTTATATCGTCGTGTGAGCCTTACATTTAGATATTTTTGAAAATATTTTTCCCAAAATAGCTACACACGATCTAGCCCCTTATGTCATCTCTTACTAGCAACACACACATGAGTCCCACCTTATGTCGCTACATGCACATCAAGCCTTATCTTGTAACGATCGGACCGATAGCTTTGTCTGTTGTAGACTCGTTCCTTTATTTATCGCTTCTTCTATACTCATTTTTGGTTATCTAACTTTCCAGGGTGTTTGGTTTGGTTCAAGGGATGATTCAAAGTGAATTGGTACACTTATAGCCTGTTTGGCCAAGCTTCTCCAATCCCAGAAGCACTTTTTTCGAAATAATTATTTTTTCAACGTTGTAGTGTTTGGACAAGTTTTTGGAAGAAAAAAGTGCTTTTTAGGAGAACCGGAAGTATTTTTCGAGAAGCAGAAAAAATAGCCTCTCTCCAAAAGCATTTTTTTGAAAAGAACGTTTGAGAAAAATGCACTTAGAAGCAGTTTTTATAAGCTTGGTGAAATACTAATTGCTGGTCAGAAGTGCTTTTCAAATTGATTAACGAAACACAAACTGCTTCTCATCAAAAATACTTCTAAGAAAAGCACTTTTGAGAAAAAGCACTTTTCAAAATAAGCTACTTTTTGCAGCTTGGCCAAACAGACTATAAGTCCCAAAGTTGGAAACCTAAACTGAAAGAGTTTACTAGAGTTTGAATTTTGTGTAAATCACTTTAAAATGGAGTTTTGATGGTTCTGATAACTTTATATGGTGATTTTGGACTCATGAGTGTATGTCCGGATATTAATTTGGAGGTCCGTAAGTCGTTTTAGCTTGAATTGGCAAAAACTAGAAAGTTGAAGGTTTGGAAGGGTGAGAGGTTTAGTTGAGAGTTGACTTTATTCACAATTGGCTCATATTTTAGTTCTGGGAGTTAGAATAGGTTCGTTGTATGATTTATGTCTTGCATGCAATATTTGAGGTTAGACGGAGTTGGTTTGAGGTGATCCGGCATTAGTTTTTGAAGTTTAAAGCTCATTAGTTTTATTGGGCTTGAATTGGGGTGTAATTTGTGATTTTGATGTTGTTTAATATGATTTGAGGCTTCGATTAAACTCATGTTGTGATTTAGTACTTGTTGGTGTGTTTGGTAGAGGTCTCGGGGGCCTTAGGCGAGTTTCTGATGGTTAACGGATTGATACATGCAAGCTCACCATAGGTGTGATTACACAGGAAATCCAAGCTCACCATAGGTGTGATTACACATGCAAGTTAGAGCATTGTTGAAGCGTATTGGATTTCCTGTGTAATCACACCTATGGTGAGCTTGGCGGTAGATGCGACGCCGCAAGTGTGGCTAGGGGCACATAAGAGGATCTAGGATGGCTATAGAAGTTCCATAGGTAGGTGCAGACAAGTAACGCATCTAAGGGTCCCCAAATATAGATTATAGGCCATACATGCAGAGAAGCGTGGCATGGGTTTGCACCACAGATATGAAATAACTTCTGCAGGAGCGGACGCGCAGATGTGTGAGGAGAACCACAAAAGTGGGATTTTTGGCCACAAAATAGGCATGCCAGAGTTTAAGTGGACTTCACCGATGCGAGGTTTCCTCCGTAGATGCGGAATCACTGGTAGGAGAATAAAATCGAAAGGTTTAGTTGTTTTTCTCATTTTTTGCATTTTGAAGTTTAGACTAGGGTGAGTTTTGGAGTGATTTACACCTAGATTGAAGAGGTTAGTGACTTTTAATCACTTTTGTCCATAAAGATTGAATAACCCATGATTATTACGCCTATTTTTCATGAATCTAAGTTAGAATTTGGGGATCTTTGGACTATGTCACTGGAGAATGAAATTTGAGGATTTGAGGGTCGATTTATGGTTGGAAATAGATGATATTAGTACGAATGTACTCGCTGAACGGGTGATCGGATTTTGTGAATTTTGTTGGGTCTTAAGGTGCGAGTCCGGTTGACTTTTTTATTTTTGTTAAATAACTTAGATTTATCATTTTCAATTGTTCCCTATAGCTATTATTGATGGGATTAAGTTGTTTTGACTAGATTCGAGTCGTCTGGAGGCCAATTCTCATGCCAAGGGTTTGTTGGAGCATTAAGGTTGCTCGCTTTGAGATAAATAACAAATCTACACTTATATTTGAGGGTATTTAACCCTGAGAACTACGTTATATGAAAGATATTGGGGTGACGTACGTTATTGGTGATAGGCGTGTTTATGTGCACCGATTTGTTCATGGTTTGTGGAGGCCTTTTGGTTATTACCAGGCTTGTTTTGCAATCATATCATGTTATCCTCGCTTTACCTCTGCTTGTTTTATTATTTGAACTGTGAATCATGTTAGATATCATGTCTAGGGTATGTGTAACTTGATAGTGCTACTCTTCTGGTTTCTATTTATGTACCTTATTTTCACACATGTTCTCGGTCATGATACTATATCCGTGTATGATATCATGGTCTCAGTACATCTTATTAGATTCCTCACATATTGGTGATATTTCTTAAGAGTAATTATGTTAAACTAAGTATTTGAGATGTGTTTATCTAAGAATTGAATGGGAAATGTCAGAGTTTGGTCCTTAGAGTCAGTTTTGTACTGGTTTTTTAGGTGATGCATATGCTAGGCCCTTGTGGGCTAAGTTTTATTGTTTTGGGGAGACGTGTTCACCAGAACCTACTAATGGGATAAATTAATATGAATGGCTCTTAGGAAAGATATGCTCCTCTGAGGTCTGGCATGTAAGTAGTAGGCGCAAGCACAATATTTTATTGTAACAACTCGGCCTATCATTTTAAGTGTTGTAACTTTGTTCCCTCATTTATTTCTTATTCTATGCTAAATTGTTGTTATGTGACTTGTAGGGGTGGTTGTTTTGGTTTTTGGGATGTTTCGAGATGTAACGGGACACTTAGTCCCAAGGTTTGAAGCCTAAGTTGAAAGAGTTGACCGGATGTTGAGTTATGTGTAAATGGCTCCGGAGTGGAGTTTTGATAGTTTCAATAGTTATGTATGATGATTTTGGACTTAGGAGTGTCTCCGGATATTGATTTGGAGGTCCGTTGGTGATTTTGTCTTGCATTGGCAAAAGTTGAAAAAATAGAAGTTTGGAGAGTTGACAAGTTTGACCGAGAGTTAACTTTGTGGATCTCAGACTCGGATTTTGTTTCCGAAAGTTGGAATAGGTTATTTGTGTCAATTATTACTTGTGTGCAAAATTTGAGGTTAATTGGAGTTGATTTGATAGGTTTCGGCATCGATTATAGAAGTCCAAAGTTCATTAGTTTCAATAGGGCTTGAAGCTTTTCTCATTTTTATACTTTGGAAGGTCGGTTGAAGGAGATTTTTTTAGAGGGGCTTCACGAGATTTCTTGAGGTAAGCCACATTTGGTCATTTTTATCAAATTATATTGATGACCCTTTGAATTTTCTCCATAGATTTGTTGTTTTTGAGGTGAAAATTGGGGATTTTTGACCCATGTATTGGAGAGTAATAATTGGAGATTTGGGTGACGATTCGGTGTCGGAATTTAGTAATTTTTGTATGGTTGGAGTTGTTGTTGAGTGGGTGCTCGGATTTTGTAATTTTTGTTGGATTCTGAGGCGTGGGGCAGGGGATAACCTTTAAGTTGAATTTTTGACCTTAGTTGAAGATCCTACTTTGTTAATTGGAATCAATTCCTACTGCTTTTGTTGATAGTATTACATTATTTTTTACAAGATACGAGCCTTCCGGAGGCCGATACGCATGGGAAGGGCTTGCTAGCGGAGTGATTTCATTTGCTTGAGGTAAGTATCTTATTTAAACTCAAATAAGGCACTAGTTGCCTGAATTGTTGTGATAGCTACGAGCTATTGGGTGCGCACAAGCGTGGGGATTAACCCATGTACGGGCAATGGGGTCATTTATTCATGTCCGTATTTTGCTCGGGCTCTTTTAAGCCTAGGGATGACTCTTAAGCTTTAAGCTATTATATTTCTCTTATGTTTAATATTTTTGTGAATTATTTTAGCTATGTTTGAGGCTACATAGAGGTATAATCCGTGAACGAAACCTGATAAATGCTTTTCAATGGTGAAATTGTCGATTTCAGCTATGATAGCAAACTTTTTATATGCCTACACTCTAGCATGTCATTTACACTAGTCCAGGATGGTGAGAATCTTATTTCATTCATCATATATACGTGAATACTTGTTTAATTTGTCCTTTGTGATATGTTTGGACATGAGACCTGTGACAATGCCGGGCGGAATATGCTATTGGCATGTGAGTTATCCATGCAGCATGTGGGTTATCCATGCGGATCCATATATTGATATTATTGGCATGTGAGTTGTCTGTGCAACATATTAGTTGTCCGTCTAGGTTCTATTATCGGTGCATGAGTTGTCCGTGCAGCACATGAATTGTCCATGCAGCACGTGGATATGGATCCATCCCCCTAGGGTCACCTTCTTATGTTTATCTCTTGATAGTGTGCACGGAATTATCGAGAACAATGATTAGTTGTTTGGAATAGATATGAAAATTTGAGAGAATCTGGCCAGTTTAGTGTTAGATTTTGCATTCCCTTGAGCATTCATCTGATTTAGCTACTTATCACCTCTACATGCCACGATATTGTCTGAGCAGAGTATTTTAGAAACTCTACACATGCACACATGCAGATGTTTTCTCATGAAAATTGATGAGTTAGTTTTCAATATTCTTTTGTGCTGGTTTAAAATATTGAACTATAGAGGTGATAGCTAGTATGATTAATAATTTATGCTTTTTTTACCTTGTCGCATTTATTTATGACACTTATTGAGTATATTGGGTCGATCGTACTGATGCTACACTCTGCACTTCGTGTGCATATCTAGGTACTTCCGGGCAAGGAGGTTGGTATTAATAGAACTTATTCAGTCTGGAGACTATTGAGGTAGCTTCCTTGGTGTCCGCAGATCTTAACTCTCCTCCTTTTCTCTTAGTTTTATTTATACATTTCTACCTTCCTAGATAGTGTTTCAGCAGTTAGACCATGTTATTATATGGATGCTTATGTACTCTGTGGCACTTGGATTTTGGGAAATTTCGTTTTGAGTTACACTATTTTTTTTCTATTTATTATAAGATATTACTTACTTAAGCCTATTTTAGTATGTTATAGAATACAGATGCATGTTCTTTTGTGAGTTGTCAGCTTGCCTAGTATTGCGATAGGCGCCATGACGACAAATGTTATTTTGGATTGTGACAAATTGGTATCAGATCCTAGGTTACATAGGTCTCACGAGTCATAAGCAGGTTTTGTAGAGTCTTGTGGATCAGTAAGGAGGCGTCTGTGCTTATCTACGACATGCTACCGTACCCTTGGGAAAACCATCACATTCTTGTAATCATGTCATGCAAATTTATTAATTCAAGAAACTAAACTTATGTATTCTGTTCTCCCACATATGGGGAGCACACGTGCTACCAGATTGGGCAGATGACCTCTGGTACCACCAGCTAGGGCCACGAGGCTGGGGATGTGGTAAAGGCTAAGGTGCGACTCGTACAGTAGAAAGAGCAACACCTGTATATCCACCAGTTGCTTTGGCTCTGGAGAAAATTTTTAATGTAGTTGAGCCGGTGGGACCAGCTCAGGCACCAGTTGTGCCTACTGTGATTCTAGGCCTTTAGGAGGCTCTGGCCCAAATATTGACTATTTGCTCCTAACCTTGCTCAGCAGTTTCAATTCAGGTTGCACTAGCTATTTCTCAAGCCAGGGGGGGTGTTCAGACTCCCGCCACTCATACTCGAGAGCAGGTAGTGCAAGGACTCTAGACATTGGGGGTAATACAAGACCAACTGGTTGCAGTTGCTCACGCCTTGGGAGGAGGAGAAGAGAGTAACGAAGTTTGAGAGGCTCAAACCTCTATCATTCAGTGGGGCTGAGTCAGAGGATCCTTATAACTTCTTGGATAGGTGTTAGCAGATTCTTCATGATAGGTATTCTGGAGACTAATGGGGTCTCATTACTATTATTCAACTGAGAAGGGTAGCCTTCAGATGGTGGAAGGCCTATGAATGGAGCAGGCCAGCTGGAGTTGCACCACTTTCATGGCACGAATTCTCCTCTCTCTTATTAGAGAAGTTCCAACCACTGACCCGCAATAAGGAGTTACGCAGGTATTTTGAGTAGCTACACTAGTAGGGTATATGCGTGACCCAGTACAAGATGAATTTTCAGAGTCATCATGCGATTTGGGTAGTTCCAACAGAGAGGGAAACGATTAGGAGGTTCATTGATGGCCTCAGCTATGGGCTACATTTTGTTATGACTCGAGTGAATGCATTAGGAGCTAGGTTCGAGAGATGGTTAATCTTGGTCGGGGCTAGAGCTGGTCCATAGTCAGGAGCTTGATGAGAGGGAGGCCAGTAGGCCTTATGGTTCGGGTGGTTTCAATATTGTTTCTTCTGGGGGCATTTCCACTATAGCAAGGATCGTCCTTATAGGCCCGGTTAGATGGCTCGTCCGGTTTATCGTGGTGAATTAATTAGTCGTGGTCCTCACACAGACCGTTCACGTTAGTTATTATTTAGTGTGCTAACAACAAAGAGTTCTTATCACAATTCGTCTTCCCCGGCTTCTACAACCAATTTCTCGGGTTATTCGGAGGAGCAGCTCTAATAGAGGAAGGGTTGTTTCGAGTGTGGCAACTTGAGTCATCTCAAGAGGGATTTCCCTAGACTATTGAGTGGGGTTCCACAGCAGAGCTCTCAATCGATGATACCAGCACCATCAGTTATACCACTCTCTTAGCCAGCTTGGGTGGGGCTGTAACAGCTAGAGGTCTCCCGAGAGTGGAAGGCTGATCAAGTGGCAGTTAGGCTCAATTCTATGATATTTCTACTAGGCTAGAGGTCGTTGCTTCAGATGCAGTGATCGCATATGTTGTTTCAGTATGCCACGGAAGTCCTTCCACATTTTTTACCCTGGTTCTACTTATTCCTATGTATCATCTTATTTTAGTAGTTAGTTGTATACGCCCTATGAGCCCTTAGTTTCACTTGTTCATATATCTACACTGGTGGGCAATACTATTTTTGTTGACCATGTGTATCAGTGATATGTGGTGACCATTGGAGGATTAGAGACTAGAGTTGACCTCTTATTACTTAGTATGGTTGATTTTGACGTGATTTTTGGTATAGATTGGTTGTCTCCATGTCATGATACTCTGTATTGTCATGCTGAGACTGTGACATTAGCGATGTCGGGGTTGCCAGGGATAGAATTGAGGGGTTCTCTAGATTAAGTTCCTAGTAAGGTGATTTTATATTTGAAGGCCCAACGGATGGTTGGGAAGGAGTATTTGTCATAGTTGGTCTTTCTGAGGAATGTTGGTGTTGATACTCCTACTATTGATTCTATTCTGGTAGTGTGAGACTTTTTGGATGTGTTTCCTGTAGACCTATGGAGCATTCCACCTGATAAGGATATTGATTTTGGTATTGATTGGTGCCGGGTACTAAGCACATTTTTATTCCTCCATATCGTATGGCGCCATCAGAGTTGAAGGAATTGACAAAACAACTTTAGGAGCTTCCTTATAAGGGCTTTATCAGGACTAGTATGTTGCCTTGGCGTGCACCAGTTCTATTCGTGAAGAAGGATAAGACTATGTGGATGTGCATCGACTATAGGTAGTTGAACAAAGTTACAATCAAGAATAAGTATCCTTTGTTGCAAAATGATGATGTATTTGACCAGCTTCATGGAGCGATGGTGTTCTCTATGATTGATTTAAGGTTTGGGTATCACCAGTTAATGATTTGGGGCTCAGATATTTTGAACACGGCATTCAGGACTCGCTATGGTCACTCTAGGCTCAGTGTGCTGTCTTTTGGGCTGGCCAACGCCCTAGCAACATTCATGCATCTGATGAACATTGTATTCCAGCCATATCTTGACTCATTTGTCATAGTATTTATTGATGGTATCCCGGTGTACTAGCATATCCAGGAGGAGCATGCACAACATTTGAGGATTGTACAACAGAGGTTGATGGAGGAGAAGCATTATGCCGAGTTCTCCAAGTATGATTTTTGGCCAGTTCGGTGGTGTTTTTGTGGCGCATGGTGTCTAGTGTTGGGTTAAGGTGGATCAAAATAAGAGAGAGGCGGTTTGGAGTGTTCCCATACCATCTTTAGCTACTAAGATTCGGAGTTTTCTTGTATTGGCCAAATATTATCATCGCTTCATGGAGGGTTTCTCATCCATTGCAGCATCTTTGACCAGGTTGACCCAGAAGGGCGCTCCGTTAAAGTGGTCGGATGAGTGTGAGGAGAGATTTCAAAAGTTCAAGGCTACCTTGACTATAGCTCAAGTTCTAGTTTTACCTTCAGAATCGGGTTCTTACAGTGTGTACTGTGATGTTTCTTGAATTGGTATTTGGTGTGTCTTGATCTAGGATGGTAGAGTGATTGCTTATGCTACATGCCATTTTAAGCCTCATTAGAAGAACTACCTTACTCATGATTTATAGTTGGTTGCCAACTCTACGGTGTGTCTTGTGGGGTATTTATAGATCATCGTAGTCTCCAACACTTTTTCAAACAAAATTATCTAAATTCAAGGATTTGGATATGGTTGTAGCTACTAAAGGACTATGATATTACCATTTTGTACCAATTCAGGAACGCAATGTGGTGGTGTGGTGGTCAATGTCTTGAGAAGAAAGGCATGTAGTATGTGTAGCATTGCATTTATTCCTGTTGGTGAGAGATTTCTTTCATCGGATGTTCAGTCCTTAGCTAATCAGTTTGTGGGGTTAGTGTTTTCGAGCCTAGTCGGGTTCTAGCTTGTGTGGTCTCAGTCTTTCTTGTATGATCACATCAGATAGCGTCAACATAATGAACCCCATTAGCTTGTCAAGAACATAGTTCAGCATGGTGATTCCAAGGAGATTACTATTAGGGGTGATGGAGTGTTGTGGATGCAGGTTCGGATTTGTGTGTCCAATGTAAATGGGCTACGTGAGTTGATTCTTGAGGAGGCCCAGAGTTTACAGTATTCCATTCATCCGAGTGCTGCAAAGATGTATCGGGACTTGAGGCAGCTCTATTGGTGGAGGAGGATGAAGAAAGATATAGTGGGGTTTATAGCTCGGTGCCCAAATTGTCAGCAGGTAAAGTATGAGCAACATTTACCAGGAGTATTCCTTTAGAGGCCACCGATTCCGAAGTCGAAATGGAAGCATATCACCATGGATTTTGTAGTTGCACTCCCACGGATTTCGAGGAAGTTTGTTGCTATTTGGTTGATTGTGGATTGGTTGACCAACTGCTCGCATTTCATTACAGTGGGACTACCTATTCTTCAGAGCGATTGGCTAAGATCTATATCTGCGAGATTGTTCGCCTTCAATGTGTGCTAGTATCAATCATTTCAGACCAGGGCACACAATTTACATCACAATTTTGGAGATCAGTCCAGCGAGAGTTAAGCACACGGCTAGAGTTGAGGATATCATTCAACCCTTAGACAAACTGATAGTCCGAGTGCACTATCAGATATTGGAGGATATGCAATACGCTTGTGTCATGGATTTTGGGGGTTCTTGGGATCAGTTTCCGTTGCTGGCAGAGTTTGCCTACAATAATAGCAACCAATTGAGCATTTAGATAGCTTTATATTCTATCTATAGGAGATGGTGTCGGTCTCCGGTGTGTTGGTTTGAGTTGTGTGAGGCTAGGCTATTGGGTGTGGCTTACGTGCTTGTATTTCCACCTAGTCTATCGTGTATTCATCCAGTGTTTCTTATTTCCATGCTCCGGAAGTATATCGATAATCCGTCTCATGTTTTGGAATTTAGCACAATTTATTTGGATGGTGATTTGACTTATGATGTAGAGACGATGGCCATTTTAGATTGGCAGGTTCGAAAGTTGAACTGAAAGAACAAGGTGCACTAGAGGGGTCAGCCAGTCGAGGAGGCTACTGGGGAGACTGAGCGGGAGATGCGAAGTAAATATCCATACCTATTTGGGACTCCAGGTATGATTCTAGACCTGTTCGATGATGAACATTTGTTTAGGTAAAAAAGGATGCAACGAAGTGGCCGGTTTGTGAGTGTTGTAGCCTCGTTCCCATATTTACTACTTATTTTGTGCTAAATTGTTGTCATGTGACTTTCTGGGGTGGTTGGTTTGGTTTCGGGTTCTTTCCGGATGAATTAAGACACTTAGTCCAAAGATTGAAAGCCTATGTTGAAAGAGTTGACCGGATGTTAACTTATGTGTAAATGACTCCGGAGTAGAGTTCTGATGGTTCTAATAGTTTCGCAGATGCGCGTTTGGCTACGCTGCGATGGGTCCGCTGATGCGGGCTTCGGAATGTAGATGTGATGGGGAGTTGTTTAAGTGAGTTTCAGGTATGCAAAAATTTGATTGCAGAAGCGGTATCACATAATTAGAGAAAGTGGCTATTGGTGTGAAAGGCCTGGGCGGAACTTAAATTCAAAGGGTATGAAGCTTTTCTAAATTATAGAATTCAACTCGATTGGATGAAATTTTTGGTCGTTTTTAGAGAGCATTAATTGGAGATTTGAGTGACGATTTGGTGTGAGAATTTTGTAATTTGTATGGTTTGACTCGTAGTTGAGTGGATGTCCGGACTTTGTAACTTTTGATGGATTCTGAGGCGTGGGATCGGGGCTAACTTTTCAGTTGACCTTTTGACCTTAGTTAAAGATCATAGTTTATTAATTGGAATGAATTTCGATAGCTTTTGTTGATAGTATTTCATTATTTTTTACTAGAGTCAAGCCTTTCGAAGGTTTATATGCGTGGGAAGGGCCTGCTAGCAGAGTGATTTGATTTGCTCAAGGTAAGCATCTTATTTAAACTCAAATGAGTCACTAGTTGACTGAATTATTGTAATAGCTATGTTCTATTGGGTAGGCACATGCATGGGGATGAACCATGTGAGGGCGTTGGGGTCCTTTATTTATGTTCGGGTTATACTCGTGCTTTTGTAAGGCAAGGAATGACTGTTAAGCTTTAAGATATGATATTTCTTATATGTGTAATATTTGAGCCATGTTTGAGGCTACATATAGGTTTAATCCTGAACAAAACTTGATAATTGATTTTCAGTGATGAAATTTGCGATTTTAGCTATGATAGTATACTATGCACATGCCTAGACTTTAGCTTTGCATTTAGACTAGTTCAAGAGTATGAGAATCTTATTTCATCCATCACATACATGTATACTTGTTTAATTTCCCTTGTACGATATGTTTGGATTGGAGGCATGTGCCCATGCCGGGCGGAATATGTTATTGGCATGTGAGTTGTTTGTGCAACACGTGAGTTGTCCATGCGAATACAAATATTTATATCATCGGCACATGAGTTGTTCGTGTAGCACGTGAGTTGTATGGTTCAATTATCAACACGTGAGTTGTCCATGCAACACTTGAGTTGTCCGTGCAGGGTGTGGATACGGATCAATTCCCCTTGGGTCACCCTCTTATATTTCTCTCTTGATGGTGAATATGTGGTTATTGAGAATACGGATTGGTGGTTTGGAACGGATATGGAAAATTGAGAGAATCTTGTGAGTCTTGTGTTGGATTTTGCATTTCCTTGAGAATTTATGTGATTTAGCTACTAATCACCTCTAAATGCCACAATATTCTTCGAGAAAAGTATTTGAGAAACTTTATACATGCACAAGTGGATGTTTTCTCACGAAACTTGATGAGTTAGTTTTAAATATTGTTCTGCATCAGTTTAAAAGATGGAACTATACAGGAGAAAACTAGTATCATTAAAAATTTATTCTTCTTTTACCTTGTCGTGTTCGTTTAATATAGTTATCAGGTGTTTACCTCGAAAATATGAGTAACAATTAGATTTAATTTGTGGTTTTAAATATATGTGATTTAGTTCAATACCAATTAATAATCAAGAAATGTAAAGTACAAATGAATGAAATAAGTGAATCAAACCAATGTAACTCAGAAGCACTGACCTCAAGCTTAGTGACGTCGAGGTAGGGTTAGAACAATAGGAACAATTAAGCAATAATAGTAAAGTAAGAGTAGTAGAACTAAAGGACAATTCTGAGGAACAGTAAGCAAAAGGTAGGGAGTATATTCTTTGCTTAGTGATTAGATGATCTTACAAATGATTGGGGTCACCTTTATATAATAGAGGAACCCTAAATAAGGTATATATCAATTTACAATAAGGAATATTCTTAGTACAGCTGTTTAACCACCTAGTACGGAATTCTACGATCCTACTCCAGGATTTGCGCCACGATTTTGGGGATGTGGTAGGAATCTAACTCAATCTCTTGTAAATCTATACCGGTACTATTTTTATTTTTGGGTCGAACATACTCAGCACTGGCACTCCTCGTAATCCTATCTCTCGAACATTGCACTAAGTCTTCGAGCTTGAATCTAGTCCACCGGGCTCGAACTCGACCATTCCTGGACATGGCTCTAAGATTGACCTTCAAGCCTATAAATCAGAGACATCCAATTTTGACCGTATAGAGATAGTCCCCGCATTTCTTAGAGTAGGTTGATAGGAAATGAATTGATCTTCTATGTCTTGATCTTGATGTCAACCTCGTGATGTCTGCAGCTGAAGTGGCTGAAAAGTTTATTTTCGTACGGTTCCAAAAGTCATTAATTGGTAGTGACTGACGGTCGGCTTTTTGGCTTCCTCAGTACGCTTAAATGAACTCTATAAATAGATTAACTTCATAATCTGGCAAACTTCATTCTGATATTGTTCTCAAAGTCCTCATAGCTCTTTCAACTTCTCTAAGCTCTCCCTTCTCTTCTATTAGCTATTACTTCATTATCAACGTTCTCTATTTTCTTCAGTTTTTGCATTATAATGGCTAAATGAGTTATTTGAGCCATGTTTGAGGCTACATATAGGTTTAATCCTGAACAAAACTTGATAAATGCTTTTCAGTGATGAAATTTGCGAGTATGAGAATGTTATTTCATCCATCACATACATGTATACTTGTTTAATTTCCCTTGTATGATATGATTGGATCGGAGGCCAGTGTCCATGCCGGGCGGAATATGTTATTGACACGTGAGTTGTTCGTGCAATATGTGAGTTTTCCGTGCGGATCCAAATATTGATCTTATATGCACATGAGTTATTCATGCAGCACGTGAGTTATATGTTCAGGTTCAATTATCAACACGTGAGTTGTCCATGCAGCACTTCAGCTGTCCGTGCAGGGTGTGGATACGGATCAATTCCCCTTGGGTAACCCTCTCATGTTTCTTTCTTGATGGTGTACATGTGGTTATTGAGAATACTAATTAGTGGTTTGGAACGGATATGGAAAGTTGAGAGAATCTTGCCAGTGTTGTATTGGATTTTGCATTTCCTTGAGCATTTATGTGATTTAGTTGCTTATCACCTCTAAATGCCAGGATATTGTTTGAGCACAGTTTTTGAGAAACTTTATACATGCAGAGGTGGATGTTTTCTCACGAAACTTGATTAATTAGTTTAAATATTGTTCTGCACTAGTTTAAAAGATGGAACTATACTAGTGATAACTAGTATCATTAATAATTTATGTTTCTTTTACCTTACCATGTTTATTTAAGATACTTATTAGGTGTTTACCTCGAAAATATGAATAACAGTTAGATTTAATTTGTGGTTTTAAATATATGTGATTTAGTTCAATGCCAATTAATAATCAAGAAATGTAAAGTAGAAATGAATGAAATAAGTGAATCAAACCAATGTAACTCAAAAGCACTGACCTCAAGCTTAGTGACCTTGAGGTAGGTTTAGAACAATAGAAGCAATTAAGCAAGAAAGTAAAGTATGAGCAGTAGAGCTATAGGACAATTCTGAGGAACAGTAGGGAAAAAGTAGGGAGTATATTCTTTGCTCAGTGATTAGATGATCTTACAAATGATTGAGGTCCCCTTTATATAATAGAGGAACCATAAATAAGGTATATATCTATTTACAATAAGGAATATTCTTAGTACAGCAGTTTAACCGCCTAGTACAAAATTCCACGATCCTACTCTAGGATTTGCACCATGATATTGGGGATGTGATGGAAATCTAGCTCAATCTGTTTTAAATCCATAACGGTACTATTTTTGGAGTCGAGCATACACAGCACTGGCACTGCTCGTAATCCTATCTCTGAAACATTGCACTCAGTCTTCGAGCTAGAATCTAGTACACCGGGCTCGAAGTCGACCTTCTTGGACATGGGTCCAAGATTTACCTTCGAGCCTATAAATCAGAGACATTCAATTTTGACCGTATAGAGATAGGCCTCTTATTTCTTAGAGTAGGTTGATAAGAAATGAATTGATCTTTTATGCCTTGATCCTGATGCCAACCTCGTGATGTCAGCAGGTGAAGTGGCTGAAAGGTTGCTTTTTTTAGGGTTCCCAAGGTCATTAATTTGTGGCGACTGACGATCGGCCTTTTGGCTTCCTCAGTACGCTTAAATGACCTATATAAATAGATCAACTTCACAATCTGGCAAACTTCATTCTTATATTGTTCTCAAAGTCCCCTTAGCTCTTTCAACTTCTCTGAGCTCTCCCTTCTCTTCTATTAGCTCTTACTTCATTATCAACATTCTCTATTTTCTTGAATTTTTGCATTATAATGGCTAAATGAGTTATTTGAGACATGTTTGAGGCTACATATAGGTTTAACATGAAAAAAAACTTTAAAAATGCTTTTCAGTGACAACATTTGCGATTTTAGCTATGATAGTATACTCTTCACATGCGTAGACTTTAGTATTGCATTTAGACTAGTCCAATAGTATGAGAATCTTATTTCATACTTCACATACATGTATACTTGTTTAATTTCCCTTGTATTATATGTTTGGATCTGAGGCCTGTGTCCATGCGCGGCAAAATATGTTATTGGCATGTGAGTTGTTTGTGGAAAACGTAAGTTGTACGTGCGGATCCAAATATTGATATTATCGGCACATGAATTGTTCGTGAAACACGTGAGTTGTATATTTAGGTTCAATTATCAACATGTGAGTTGTTCGTGCAGCACTTGAGCTATCCTTGCAGTGTGTGGATACAGATCAATTTCCCTTGGGTCACACTCTCATGTTTCTCTCTAGATGGTATACATGCAGTTATTAAGAATACTGATTAGTAGTTTGGAACGGATTTGGAAAGTTGCGAGAATCTTGCAGTATTGTGTTGGATTTTGCATTTCCTTGAGCATTTATGTGATTTAGTTACTTATCACCTCTAAATGCCATGATATTGTTTTAGCAAAGTATTTGAGAAACTTTATACATGCACAGGCGGATGTTTTCTAACGAAACTTGATGAGTTAGTTTTAAATATTGTTCTGCACCAGTTTAAAAGATGGACCTATACAGGTGATAACTAGTATCATTAATAATTTATGCTTCTTTTACCTTGCCGTGTTTATTTAAGATAATTATTGGGTGTTTACCTCTAAAACACGAGTAACAATTAGATTTAATTTGTGGTTTTAAATATATGTGATTTAGTTCAATAACAATTAATAATCAATAAATGTAAAATATAAATGAATGAAATAAGTGAATCAAACCAATGTAACTCAGAAGCACTAACCTCGAGGTAGGTTTAGAACAATAGGAACAATTAAGCAAAAAAAGTAAAGTAAGAGCAATAGAGCTAAAGGACAATTCTGAGGAACGGTAGGCAAAAAGTAGGGAGTATATTCTTTGCTTAGTGATTAGATGATCTTACAAATGATTGGAGTCCCCTTTATATAATAGAGGAACACCAAATAAGGTATATATCCATTTACAATAAGGAATATTCTTAGTACAGCTGTTTAACCACCTAGTACGGAATTCTACGATCCTACTCTAGGATTTGAGCCATGATTTTGGCGATGTGGTGGGAATCTAGCTCAATCTCTTGTAAATCTGTACCGGTACTATTTTTATTTTTGGGTCAAGCATACTCAGCCTGGCAATCCTCGTAATCCTATCTCTCGAACATTGTACTAAGTCTTCGAGCTTGAATCTAGTCCACCGGGCTCGAACTCGACCTTTCTTGGACATGGGTCCAATATTGACCTTCGAGCCTATAAATCAGACACATTCAATTTTGACTGTATAGAGATAGTCCCCGCATTTCTTAGAGTAGGTTGATAAGAAATGAATTGATTTTCTACGTCTTGATCCCGATGCCAACCTCGTGATGTCAGCAGCTGAAGTGGCTGAAAGGTTGCTTTTTGTACGGTTCCCAAAGTCATTAATTGGTGACTACTGACGGTCGACTTTTTGGCTTCCTCAGTACACTTAAATGACCTCTATAAATAGATCAACTTCACAATCTGGCAAACTTCATTCTTATATTGTTCTCAAAGTCCCCTTAGCTCTTTCAACTTCTCTAAGCTCTCCCTTCTCTTCTATTAGCTCTTATTTTCTTATCATCATTCTCTATTTTCTTGAATTTTTGCATTACAATGGCTAAATGAGTTATTTGAGCTATGTTTGAGGATATATATAGGTTTAATCCTGAACAAAACTTGATAAATGCTTTTCAGTGATGAAATTTGCGATTTTAGCTATGATTGTATACTCCGCACATGCCTACACTTTAGCATTGCATTTAGACTAGTCCAAGAAAATGAGAATCTTATTTCAGCCATCACATACATGTAAAATTGTTTAATTTTCGTTGTATGATATGTTTGGATCGGAGGCATGTGTCCATGCCGTGCGGAATATGTTATTGACACGTGAGTTGTTCGTGCAACACGTGAGTTGTCCATACGAATCCAAATATTGATATTATCGGCACATAAGTTGTTCGTGCAGCATGTTAGTTATATGTTCAGGTTCAATTATCAACACGTGAGTTGTCCGTACAGCACTTGAGTTGTCCGTGCAGGGTGTGGATACGGATCAGTTCCACTTGGGTCACCCTTTCATATTTCTCTCTTGATGGTGTACATGCGGTTATTGAGAATACTGATTAGTGGTTTGGAATGGATATGGAAAGTTGAGAGAATCTTGCCAGTGTTGTGTTGGATTTTGCATTTCCTTGAGCATTTATGTGATTTAGTTACTTATCACCACTAAATGTCACGATATTGTTTGAGCAAAGTATTTGAGAAACTTTATACATGCACAGGCAGATGTTTTCTCACAAAACATGATGAGTTAGTTTTAAATATTGTTCTGCACCAGTTTAAATGATGGAAAAAAAGGTGATAACTAGTATCATTAATAATTTATTCTTCTTTTACCTTGACGTGTTTATTTAAGATACTTATTGGGTGTTTACCTCGAAAATACGAGTAACAATTAGATTTAATTTGTGGTTTTACATATATGTGATTTAGTTCAGTACCAATTAATAATCAAGAAATGTAAAGTAGAAATGAATGAAATAAGTGAATCAAACCAATGTAACTAAGACTCACTGAACTCAAGCTTAGTGACCTTGAGGTAGGTTTAGAACAATAGGAACAATTAAGCCAGAAAAGTAAAGTAAGAGCAGTAGAGCTAAAGGACAATTCTGAGGAGCAGTAGTCAAAAAGTAGGGAGTATATACTTTGCTTAGTGATTAGATGAACTTACAAATGATTGGGGCCCCTTATATATAATAGAGGAACCCTAAATAAGGTATATATCTATTTTCAATAAGGAATATGCTAAGTATAGCTGTTTAACCGCCTAATACAGAATTCTATGATCCTTCTCCAGGATTTGCGCCATGATTTTGGGGATGTGGTGGGAATCTAGCTCAAACTATTGTAAATCCATAACGGTACTATTTTTGGGTCGAGCATACTCAGCACTGGCACTCTTCGTAATCCTATCTCTTGAACATTGCACTCAGTCTTCGAGCTAGAATCTAGTCCACTGGGCTCGAACTCGACCTTTCCTAGACATGGGTCCAAGATAGACCTTCGAGCCTATAAATGAGAGACATCCAATTTTGATTGTATAGAGATAGTCCACGCATTTCTTAGAGTAGGTTGATAAGAAATGAATTGATCTTCTACGTCTTGATCTTGATGCCAACCTCGTGATGTCAGCAGCTGAAGTGGCTGAAAGGTTTGTTTTCGTACGGTTCCCAAAGTCATTAATTGGTGGCGACTGGCGGTCGGCTTTTTGGCTTCCTCAGTATGCTTAAATGACTTCTATAAATAGATCAACTTCACAATCTAGCAAACTTCATTCTTATATTGTTCTCAAAGTCCCCATTGCTCTTTCAACTTCTCTGAGCTCTCTCTTCTTTTCTATTAGCTCTTACTTCATTATTAACATTCTCTATTTTCTTGAATTTTTGCATTATAATCGCTAAGACATCTAAATTAGTTCCCCAGAAAGAAAAAGCTTCTTCATCTTCTTGTCGGAGCAAGAGTAATACGGTAGTGCCGCTGCATATTAAGGAGTGCATTCCCCCTCCATGTGAATTAACCTTCGATTTCAAGTTCGGGAAACCTGTATCATCACCATGCTAATTCGAGCCCGTGTATTGGTACTTCTATTTGATAACCGAGGAAGAGCTCAAGGAAGTAACGAAGGACTGCAAGTGGGAGAACAAAGACATAGTTATCCCTTTCCCCGAGGAAGATATTGCTACATATAAATTGGGGTACATAAGCATTTATACTTACCCATTCATGCTGGACCTCGTAATTCCATTGCAGGGTCCCATTGATCCAGTTATTATTCACTTTTTCCAACGATACCAAGTGACGCTTCGCCAGTTCTACCCTTCATTCGCATGAATCGTTTATTTTATCAGATTCTTTTCGAGTCCGGTCGAGGGTATGCCTTTCACCCTCGACCATCTGATCAGACTATACAGTTCTCGACTTTATCGAGGTGGATTGATAAACTACAAACCCGATCCTTGAAATCTCTCTTCTCCAGCATTCAAAGACCGAGGGTGGATGAGCCAGTTTGTCCGAGTCAAGACCTCCGACCTGATTTTTGCTGATTGGATCACATTCTTCGAGGAGTGGAACATGAAACGTAAGTACATTGTAACTTTATACCCTGCTTTCTCTTCACTTCTAGGCTTTATCTTTTCCTCTGGTCTAACCCCTTTTCGATGGTCTAACCCCTTTTCGATGGTGTAGCTACCGCTTGGTTTCCTTGTGCGGCCCCGGGACTTGAAGGTTAGATCCAAAAACTGGCTTCCACTTCCTCGTATTACGAGCATTGCTGGAGATATTTGGCCAAGAGCCGATGGGAGGCTAAACATCATGGTGAGTTCTTTTTCTTTCTCACATGTACTTCCTTAGTGTAATACTTACTGTAATTTCTTATAGGTCTAGGATACGTCGTTGTAATGCGGCCGGCCTCGACTGGTAAAGAAGAGATCCTGAAGCCATCTAAGGAAATGAAAAGGGAAATGAAGTCGCATCTAAATCCCTTGAATCCCAAAATAAGCACTGCTCGAAAGCTAAAGGCCGATACTGTGGCCTTATCTCCCGAAATGGCCTAATGCTTTGGGAACAGGAGGAAGAAGAAGATGACGACTTCCTGTTAGTAGCTCATAAAAGATGAAACACCAGTGCTTCAAAGTTTTTCCAACCGGTGGTGGTTGATGTGGTTCATTCTAGAGCCGAAGAGATGTCCGAGGAGAATTCAAGCAAAGTCCCCGAGCCCTCAGGCAGCAAAAAGGCACCTCGTCTAGGAGGCCCTTTGGAGGGTGAGACCAAGGGGCTCGGTGCTGAGCCCCTTTAAATAGAAGATAATGCCCCGAGTGGATCGCTTGGGGTAATCAATGTGGATGAATCACCGCCTAGTCCTGAGTTCTCCGAGGGGAAAATCCGAGTAGCTTAGAACATGAGATCTTCTTAAGTGGCGGCAAGCCACGAAGGGCATGACATATTTTGAGAATGCCTCGTAGGGATTAAAGATGGCCCCAACTCGGATGCTTCTTTCATCTTTGATGAGGCTCTTCGGCTCTTCAAACAAATGAGTTTTCTGTCCTTTAAAATTACGCATGCGCTTTGTCCTTATTGTTCTTAGTATAACTTTCCCCCTTTTGTAATGGATATGGTGCTCTATAAAAGGGCATTTTCCAAGTCTTTAGATGATTTTGCTCGAAGTGAGGCTGAGCTTAAGAAGATCTCGAAAGATATAGATAGTCTTAAAACCTAAATGTCAAGAAAGAGGAGGAGATCAGCAATTTTCGGACTGAACTGACAAAGGCTTGCCAAGAACTTCCCTGTGAATTTTTATTATAGATTTGCCCGCTCGACCTTTTAACATTTTTACTTTGAAGTTTCAACAAAAGGGCGAGCTGGTGGAACAACTTCGAGAGAAGGTCAAGCTGAAGGAGGCTAAGACCCTAGAGTGGAGGCAAGGTATGGACATTCTTGCCTCTAAGAAAGAAACTCTACGGGAGCAACTGGCCTAACTCGAATATCATCATAAAAATGCAAAGGAGGAGAGCCTGGCTCGAGGTCGGGAACTTGAGGAACTTCTATCTAAGTTCGTTGCTGAGTTGTCTAAGGCTAAAATTGACACTGAGGCAGTTACATCTTCATATATAGCCAACACTGGAATGGATAGTGCTCAGGCAAAGGAGATCTCTTCTGTGGCTGAAGTTAAGTTATCAAGTGCACTTGACCATGCTAGGCGACAGTCCCGGAGGGTAACCCTTGAGAAGGTACATGCTCGCGGCTTCGATCTCTCAACCGATATTGAAAGGGTGAAGACTTTGGAAGAAGGGACTGTCGCATTGCTTTCTAATGAGAACGATTCAGCCAGTGGCTCCGAATGTGGAGGATACGAAGATGAAGTTTCGAGGGTGAGGCTCTCAAAGGTACGGCTCCTGAAGATGCAGCTACCGAAGATGCGGCCCCAAAGCATATTTAGGTTTCCTTATTTTGTTTTTGTGTTTTTTTTGTGCAAGTATACCTTGTGTAAATTATCTTCTATAATATTTTTTTGGAAATACAAAATGACCTTTTAGTCTCATTTTCACTTGTGTTGAATTTCATTTTGTCTTTACCTCATAAAGTTTTAGTTAATCCTGGAGCTAAGCTTAAATCTATTCGATGTGATCTGGGAATAGTGGGACTCTTGAGTCCGAGTGGAGTGAGAATGAGGTCTCGAACTCAATATATTTCGGCCATTAGGCTCTTTTAGATCGATTTGGGCCAATTCAGCCTCTAGAACGGCTATATAATTTTTCCCTCTTTTCGGCTACAAGACTAAGTGAAAATTTAATTATGGCATAGCATGTGTTTTTTTGTACCCATTGGGTTTTTTGAAGGTTCTATGGATCAGAACCTTATTGATAGTTTATTTTCATAAACACAATAAAATATAGCTTAAAAGTTTTTCGAAGGCTAATGGTATCGAAGCTTTTAGATAATTCGAGGGATAAATTTATAGAATCCCTTTTGCTTTTGTCGAGGGTCGCCTGATTTAACCGATTTTTTCAAAGTGTTTGAAGGCCTTTAATTTATAGCGAAACTCGGACGTCTTCGAGCCGCTTTATTTGGGAGTAGATTTTTATATGATCATAGTCTTTAGCATGGTCGTCTCCTTTAGTATGGCCTGCCTTCGGATATGTCACTTGGACTTGTTTCCCGATAACTTTTCTAACTTGTTCGAAAAGTTAGTCACCGAGTATGTTGGCCTTGGCCTTTGTTTTGAGGGGATGCCTTTTCTAGGTCTTAAGAGTCCGAGTTATTGATGGCTCAGATATGTTAGCTATCGATAACAGTCCCCTAGTGTTTCAGGGTTCCATTCGTGATTTGGCTCTTTAGCCTTTTCTCGCAGGAATATAAGTGTAGAGCTCGTATAATTATAGACTTACTTTGAGACACAAAGTGTTTTTTGATATAAACAGAATGCTTCTTCAAACGATTACATGTTTTGCCATTGAGCTTCAATTATTCTATATGGAAATGGTTCATCTGACCGTTTGTCCCATTACAACTTTTCCAATCGAGACCTTTTTAGGCGTGAAGTATTTTCCTCGAAAATATAACCTCTGAGGGTGATGCCCTCCAGTATTCGAGGTTGATTGAAAAGAAGCCTTGGATACTGATGATTTCTCCTTAGCTAGCATATATTTGTTGCCTCGTTAAAAACCTTGCTGGTAAAATCCATCTGGGACAAAATCCGATCTATGGGAAAAAGAGTACAACGCATGCATTAAAACCTAAGGACTTCGTGTAGAAAGGGTGTCTTCGATAGCTTCGATCGAGAACCTGTAATGAGTTATTTTTAAAATCAAATGGGAAAAAGGATAAAGCCATACTTTGAAATTTAAAGATTTAAGGGTCGATTTATGGTTGGAAATGGATGATATTAGTATGGTTATACTCGTTGAATGGGTGTTCGGATTTTGTGAATTTTGACGGGTTTTGAGGTGCGAGTCGGGTTGACTTTTTTATTTTGGTTAAAGAACTTAGATTTATCATTTTCAATTGTTCCCTATTGCTATTATTAATGGGATTAAGTTGCTTTGACTAGATTCGAGTCGTCCGGACGCCGATTCTCGTGCCAAGGGTTTGTTGGAGCATTGAGGTGCTCGTTTTGAGGTAAATAACAAATCTAAACTTATATTTGAGGGTATGTAACCCTGAGAACTACGTTATATGAAAGATATTGGGGTGACGTACATTCTTAGTGATAGGCGTGTTTGTGTGCACCGATGTGTTCATGGTTTGTGGAGGCCTTTTGGCTATTACCGGGCTTGTTTTGCAATCATATCATGTTATCCCCGCTTTACCTCTACTTGTTTTATTATTTGAACTATGAATCATGTTAGATACCATTCCTAGGCTATGTGCTAACTTTGTGAGACTTGATAGTGCTACTTATGTTATTTCTGCTTTATATACTTAATTTCACACATATTCTCGTTCATAATACTATATAAGTGTATGATATCTCTCTCTCAGTACATCTAATTATATTCTTCACTTATTGGTGATACGGCTTAAGAGTAATTCTGTTAAACTAAGTATTTGAGATGTGTTTATCTGAGAATTGAATGGGAAATGCTAGAGTTTGGGCCTTAGAGTCGGGTCTGTACTGATTTTTTAGGTGGCGCATATGCTAGGCCCATATGAGGTTAAGTTTTACTGTTTTGGGGTGACACGTGCACCAGGCCTCACTAATGGGATAAATTAATATGATTAGCTTTTGGGAAAGATCTGCCCCTCCGAGGTCTAACATGCAAGTGGTAGGCGCAAGCCGAATATTTTATAGTAACGACTCGACCTATCATTTTGAGTGTTGTAGCTCTGTTCCCTCATTTACTGTTTATTCTATACTAAATTTTTGTTATGTAACTTGCAGGGGTGGTTTTTTCTGTTCTGGAGATGTTTCGGGATTAGATGGGATACTTAGACCCAAGGTTGGAAGCCTAAGTTGAAAGAGTTGACCGGATGTTGACTTATGCGTAAATTGCTCTGAAATGGAGTTTTGACAGTTCCAATAGTTCTGTAAGAGTATTTTGGACTAAGGAGTGTCTTCGATATTGATTTGGAGGTCCGTAGGTGATTTTGTCTTGAATTGGCGAAAGTTGGAAAAATAAATGTTTGACCGAGAGTTGACTTTATGGATCTCGGGCTCGAATTTTGATTCCAAAAGTTGGAATAGGTTCATTGTGTCAATTATTACTAGTGTGCAAAATTTGAGATTAATTGGAGTTGCTTTGAGAGGTTTCGTCATCGATTGTAGAAGTCCAAAGTTCATTAGTTTCAATAGGCTTGAATAAGGGTGAAACTCGTGTTTTTGATGTTTTTTATGTGATTTTAGCCCTTGACACGGTTCATATCGTATTTTAAGCGATGTTGATATGTTTGGATGGGGACCCGGGGTCCTCGGGTATGATTCGGATTGAACGAGTTGAGAATTGGACTTAGGAAATGCTGGTGCTTCAGTCCTATTGCAACTCGCACTTGCGAGGGATTTTCCATAGTTGCGATACCGAAAAAGCGGCCAGGGGTCGCAGTTGCGCATGTGGCTAGGCTGCCAATGGGTCTCAGGTGCGAGGGATATGTCGCATTTGCGAGTTTAAGTGAGTTCTATAGATGTGATGGGGCAAAGTTTAAGCGAAATCCACAGATGCAAAAATTCGACCGGAAGAGCGATATGATGAAGCAGAGAAAGTGGCTGCATGTGCGAAAGTCCTGGGTAGAACTTTAATTTGAAGGGCTTGAAGCTTTTCTCATTTTTAGACTTTGGAAGCTCGGTTGGAGGTGATATTTTAGAACGGCTACACGAGATTACTTGAGGTAAGCCACTTTTGGCCATTGTTATCTAATTATATTGATGACCCACTGAATTTTCTCCATAGATTTGGTGTTTTTGAGGTGAAAATCGGGGATTTTGACCCATGTATTGGAGAGTAATAACTGGAGATTTGAGTGATGATTTGGTGTCGGAATTTAGTAATTTTTGTATGGTTGGACTCGGTTTTTAGTGGGTGTTCGGATTTTGTATTTTTTTTGGATTCTGAGGCGTGGGCCAGGGCTAACTTTTAAGTTGACTTTTTGAACTTAGTTAAAGATCGTAGTTTATTAATAGGAATAAATTGCTACTGCTTTTGTTGATAGTATTACATTATTTTTTACTGGATACGAGCCTTTCGGAGTCTGATACGCCTGGGAAAGGCTTGCTAGCAGAGTGATTTGATTTGCTTGAGGTAAGTACCTTATTTAAATTCTAATTAGGCACTAGTTTCCTGAATTGTTGTGACAGCTCCATGCTATTGGGTGCGGACAAGCGTGGGGATGAACCCATGTGCAGGCACCGGGGTCATTTATTCATGTCCGTGTTGTGCTCGAGCTCTTGTAAGCCTAGGCATGACTGTTAAGCTTTAAGATATAATATTTCTCGTATGTGTAACATTTTTTTGAATTATTTGAGCCTTGTTTGAGGCTAAATAGAGGTATAATCCCTTAACCAAACTTGATAAATGCTTTTCAATGGAGAAATTGTCGATTTCAGCTATGATAGAAAACTTTTTATATGCCTACACTCTAGCATGTCATTTATACAAGTCTCGGAGGATGAGAACCTTATTTTATTCATCACATATACGTGAATACCTGTTTAATTTCTATTTTATGATATATTTGGACTGGAGTCCTGTGACCATGCCGGGCGGAATATGCTATTGGCACGTAAGTTTTCCATGCAGCTCGTGGGTTATCCGTGTAGATCCACATATTGATGTTATTGGCCCGTTAGTTGTCTATGTAGCATGTGAGTTGTCCATCCAGGTTCTATTTTTAGCACCTGAGTTATTCGTGCAACACGTGGATACGGATCTATCCCCTAGGGTCACACTCTCATGTTTCTCTCTTGATAGTGTACATGCAGTTATTGAGAAAAATGATCAGCAGTTTGGAACGGATATGAAAAGTTGAGCGAATCTGGCCAGTGTAGTGTTGGATTTTGCATTCCCTTAAGCATTTATTTGATTTAGCTACTTATCACCTCTACATGCCACGATATTGTCTGAGCAGAGTATTTTAGAAATTTTATATATGCACACACAGATGTTTTATCGTGAAACTTGATGAGTTAGTTTTCAATTTGTTCTGTGCCGGTTTAAAAGATTGAACTATAAAGGTGATAGCTAGTATCATTAATAAATTATGCTTTTTTTACTTTTTTCGCGTTTATTTATGACACTTATTGAGTATATTGGGTCGATTGTACTCATGCTATACTTTGCACTTCGTGTGCAGATCTAGGTACTTTCGGGAAAGGAGGTTTCTATTAATAGAACTTATTCAATTGAGGTAGTTGCCTTGGTGTCCGCAGATATTAACTCTCCTGAGTTTTCTCTTAGTTTTATTTGTAGGGTTCTACCTTCCTAGATAGTGTTTCAACAGTCAGACCATGTTATTATATAGATGCTTATGTACTCCGTGGCACCGGGATTTTAGGCAATTTCATTTTTAGTTACAGTGTTTTTTTCTAGTTATTATAAGATATTACTTACTCAAGCCTATTTTAGAATGTTATAAAATAAAGATGCATGTTTTTTTGTGAGTTGTCAGCTTACCTGGTATTGCGATAGGCGCCATCACGACACATGTGATTTTGGGTTGTGAAAATTTGGTATCATATCCTAATTTACATATGTCTCACGAGTCATGAGCAGGTTTAGTAGAGTATTGCAGATCGATAAGGAGACTTCTGTGCTTATCTACGACATGCTACCGTACCCTTAGGAAAACCATCACATTCTTGTAATCTTCTCATGCAAATTTATTGATTCTGGAAACTAAAATTATGTATTATGTTCTCTCACTGATGGTGAGGACACTTGCTACCGGATCGGCAGACGACCACTGGTACTACCAGCTAGAGCCACGAGGTAGGGCTCGTGGAAAAAGGCCAAGGTACGACTCATACAGAAGCAAGAGCAACACCTGTAGATCAACCAGTTGCTCTGGCTCAGGAGCAAATGTTTTATGTAGTTGAGCTAGTAGGACCAGCTCAGGCACCAGTTGTGCCTACTGTGATTCTAGGACTTTATGAGGCTCTGGACCAATTATTGACTATTTGCACTAACTTGCTCAAGGCGGTTTCAATTCAAGCTACACTAGCAACTTCTCAGGCCGGGGGAGGTGTCCCGCCGCTCGTTCTCGAGAGCAGGTGGTGCAGGCACTCTAGACATCGGGGGTAATACCAACCCAAATGGTTGCAATTTCTTAGGCCTAGGTGGGTCCTATTATTAGTTATGATGAGCAGAAGAGACTAGAGAAGTTTGGGAGGCTCAAGCCTCTATTATTCAGTGGGGCTGAGTTAGAGGATCTTCACAACTTCTTGGATAGGTTTTAGCAGATTCTTCATGACGGGTATTCTGGAGACAAATGGGGTCTCATTACTACTTTTGAACTGATATGGGTAGCCTTCAGATGGTGGGAGGCCTATGAGTAGAGCAGCCCAACTGGTGTTGCTCCACTTTCAGGGCACGAGTTCTCCATTCTCTTCATGGAGAAGCACATGCCACTGACCCGCAAGGAGGAGTTACATAGCTAATTTGAGCAGCTACACTAAGAGGTTATATCCGTGAACTAGTACAAGATGAAATTTTATAGTTGGCTCATCTTGCCATTTGGTTAGTTCCCACAGAGAGGGAGATAATTAGGAGGTTCATTGATGGCCTCAGATATGGGCTACATTTTGTTATGACTCGAGAGAATGCATTAGGTGCTAGGTTTGAGAGGTGGTTAATCTTTGTCAGAGCTAGAGCTAGTCAGAAGTTAGGAGCGTAATGAGACGGAGACCAATAGACCTCGCGGTTTGAGTGATTTCAATGGTGTTTCTTCTGGGGGCATTTCCACCACAGCAAAGATCATCCTTATAGGCCCGCTAGATGGCTCGTTCGGTTCATCGTGGTGCATCAATTATCCATGGTCACACTGGCCATTCATGTTAGTCATCATTTAGCGTGCTACGAGCAAAGAGTTCTTATCGTGATTCATCTTCCTAGGCTTCCACATGCAATTTGTCGGGTTATTTGGAGGAGCAGTTCCACTAGAGGAAAGGGTTGTTTTGATTGTGGCAACTTAAGTCTTCTCAAGAGGGATTTCCCTAGACTATTGAGTAGGGTTCCATAGCAGAGTTCTCAGCCGATGATACCAGCACCATGAGTTACACAGCTCTCTCAGCTAGCTTGGGCGGGGCTTAAAGAGCTAGAGGTATCCCTTGAGGGGGGAGGCTAATGAAGTGAGAGTTAGGCTTGATTCTATGACATTCCTACTAGGCCAGATGCTATTGCTTCAGATCCAGTGATCGCATGTGTTGTTTCAGTATGCTACAGAAATTCTTCCACATTTGTTGACCCTAATTCTACTTATTCCTATGTATCATCTTATTTTAGTCGTTATTTGTATATGCCCTGTGAGACCTTAGTTTCACTTGTTCTTGTATCTACACTAGTGGGAGATACTATTGTTGTGGGCTGTGTGTATTAGTCGTATGTGGTGACCGTTGGAGGATTAGAGACTAGAGTTGACCTCTTATTACTTAGTATTGTTGATTTTGACATGATTTTGGGTATGGATTGGTTGTCTCCATGTCATGCTATTCTATATTGTCATGCTGAGACCGTGACGTTGGCGATGTCAGGGTTGCCAATGATCAAATTGAGAGGTTCTCTGGATTATGTTCCCAGTATGGTGATTATATATTTGAAGGTCCAACGGATGGTTGGGAAAGAGTATTTGTCATATTTGGTCTTTATGAGGGATGTTGGTGTTGATACTCCTACTATTGATTCTATTATGGTAGTGCAAGACTTTTTGGATGCGTTTCCTGCAGACATGCTGGGCATGCCACCCGACAAGGATATTGATTTTTGTATTGATTGGTGTCGGACACTAAGCCCATTTATGTTCCTCCATATTGTATGGCGCCAGCAGAGTTAAAGGAATTGAAAGAGCAACTTCATGAGCTTCTTGGTAGGGGGTTTATCAGGACTAGTGTGTCGCCTTGGGGTGCTCCGGTTCTGTTTATGAAGAAGAAGAATGGTACTATGCAGATGTGCATCGACTATAGGTAGTTGAACAAAGTTACAATCAAGAACAAGTATCCTTTGTTGCGTAATGATGATCTATTTGACCGGCTTCATGGAGCGAGGGTGTTCTTTATGATTGAATTGAGGTTTGGGTATCACCAGTTAAAGATTCAGGTCTCGGATATTTTAAAGATGACATTCAGGACTCGCTATGGTCACTATGAGGTCTGTGTGATGTCTTTTGGACTGACCAACGCCCCAGCAACATTCATGCATCTGAAGAACATTGTATTCCAGCCATATCTTGACTCGTTTGTCATAGTATTTATTGATGGTATCCCGGTGTACTAACGTAGCCAAAAGGAGCATGCACAACTTTTGAGGATTGCACTACATAGGTTGTAGCTAATAAAGGACTATGATATAACCATTTTGTTCCAATTCGGGATGGCAATGTGGTGGTCAATGTCTTGAGTGGAAAGGCAGATTTATGCGTAGCCTTGCATTTATTCCTGTTTGTGAGAGATTTCTTGCATCTGATGTTCAGTCATTAGCTAATCAGTTTGTGAGTTTAGTGTTTCGGAACCTAGTCGCGTTCTAGATTATGTGGTTCTTAGTCTTTCTTGTATGATCACATTAGAGAGCGTTACCATGATGAACCTCATTTACTTGTCCTTAAGCACACGCTTTAGCACAGTGATTCAAAGAAGGTTACTATTAGGGATGATAAGGTGTTGTAGATGCAAGGTCGAATTTGTGTGTCCAATGTAAATGGGGTACGTGAGTTGGTTCTTAAAGAGGCCTAGAGTTTACAATATTCCATTCATCGGGTGCTACAAAGATGTATCGGGACTTGAGGTAGCCTTATTGGTGGAGGAGGATGAAAAAAGATATAGTGGGGTTTTGTAGTTCGGTGCCTAAATTGTCAGAAGGTAAAGTACGAGCATCAGCGACTGGGAGAATTCCTTTAGAGGCCAGAGATTCTAGAGTTGAAATGGAAGCGTATCACCATGGATTTTGTAGTTGGGCTCCCATGAACATCAAGGAAGTTTGATGCTATTTGGTTGATTATGGATTGGTTGACAGTTTGAGCATACTATCATATATTGGAAGATATGCAATGCGCTTATGTCATGGATTTTGGTGGTTCTTGGGATCAGTTTCGATTGCTGGCAAAGTTTGCCTATAATAACAGCTACCCGTCGAGCATTTAGATAGCTCCATATGAGGTTTTCTATGGGTGACGATGTCGGTCTCCGGTGGGTTGGTTTGAGCTGGGTGAGGCTAGGCTATTATGTGTCCCTACGTGCTTGCATTGTCAACGAGTCTATCGCATGTTCATCCAGTGTTTCTTGTTTCCATTCTCCGAAAGTATGTCGACAATCCGTCTCATGTTTTGGACTTCAGTATAGTTCAGTTGGATTGTGATTTGACTTATGATATGGAGCCGGTGGCCATTTTAGATTGGCAGGTCTGAAAGTTGAAGTCAAAGAACATAGCTTCAGCGAAGGTGCAATAGAGGGTTCAGCCAGTCGAGGAGGTTACTGGGGAGACCGAGCGGGAAATTCAAAGTAAGTATCCATGCCTATTTGAGACTCCAGGTATGATTCTAGACCTGTTCGAGGACGAACATTTTTTTATGTAAAAAAGGATGTAACGACGCAGCTGATCGTTTTGAGTGTTGTAGCCTCGCTCCCACATTTACTAGTTATTTTGTGCTAATTTGTTGTTATGTGACTTGCTGGGGTGGTTAGTTTGGTTCCGGGGATGTTTCGGGATGAATTGGGACACTTAGTCCCAAAGTGGAAGTGACCAGATGTTGACTTATGTGTAAATGGCTTCGGAGTAGAGTTTTGACGATTCTGATAGTTTCGCAGATGCGTGTTTTGCTAGGCTGCAGATGGGTCGAAGGTGTGAGGGAGATAGCACATCTGATGCATGTTTGCTTCTGCAAAAGCAGTGGAGGAGCTAGGATTGGAAGTCCGCAGAAGCAGATATTATTATTAGAAGCGCGTCCGCTGATATGGGCTTCGAAGTACAGATGTCGTTGGGCGTTTTAAGTGAGTTTTGCGTATGCACAAATTTAACCACACAAGCAGTATCGCAGAAGCAGAGAAAGTGGCTATTGGTGCGAAAGGCCTAAGCAGAACATAAATTCGAAGGGTATGAAGCTTTTCTCAATTATAGACTTCAACTCGGTTGGAGGCCTTTTTTGGTAGTTTTTAAAGAGTAATAATTGGAGATTTTAGTGACGATTTAGTGTGGGAATTTTGTATTTTTTTATGGTTGGAATCATGGTTGAGTGGGTGTTTGGATTTTGTAACTTTTATTGGATTCTAAGGCGTGGGATCGGGGCTAACTTTTGAGTTGACATTTTGACCTTAGTTATAGATCATAGTTTATTAATTGGAATCAATTCCTATTGCTTTTGTTGATAGTAGTTCATTATTTTTAACTAGATTCGAGCCTTGCGGAGGTCGATATACGTGGGAAGGGCTTGCTATCTGAGTGATTTGATTTGCATAAGGTAAACATCTTATTTAAACGTGAATGAGGCACTAGTTGACTGAATTTTAGTGATAGCTACGTGCTATTGGGTGCACATGAGTGGGGATGAACCATGTCCGAAAATCAGGGTCGTTTATTCATGTTCGAGTTGTACTCGTGCTCTTATAAGACAAGGAATGACTATTAAGCTTTAAGCTATGATATTTCTCGTATGTGTAACATTTGAATGAATTATTTAAGCCATGTTTGAGGCTACATATATGTTTAATCCTGAACAAAATTTGATAAATGCTTTTCAGTGATGAAATTGGCGATTTTAGCTATGATAGTATACTCTGCACATGGCTACACTTTAGCATTGGATTTAGACTACTCCAAGAGTATGAGAATCTTATTTCGTTCATCAGATACATGTATGCTTGTTTAATTTCCCTTGTATGATATATTTGGATCAGAGGCATAAGTCCATGCTGGGCTGAATATGTTATTGGCATGTGAGTTGTCCGTGCAACACATGAGTTGTCCATGCGACACGTGAGTTGTCCGTGCGGATCCAAATATTAATATCGACACATAGGTTGTTCGTGCAGCATGTAAGTTGTATGTCCAGGTTCTATTATCAACACGTGAGTTGTTCGTGCAACACGTGAGTTGTCCGTGTAGCGTGTGGATACGGATCCATCCCTTTTGGGTCACCCTCTCATGTTTCTCTATTGATGGTGTACATATGGTTATTGAGAATACTGATTAGGGGTTTCGAACGGATATGGAAAGTTGAGAGAATCTGGCCAGTGTTGTGTTGGATTTTGCATTTCCTTGAGCATTTATGTAATTTAGCTACTTATCACCTCTAAATGCCACAATATTGTTTGAGTGGAGTATTTGAGAAACTGTACACATGCACATGCGGATGTTTTCTCACGAAACTTCATGAGTTAGTTTTAAATATTGTTCTGCACGAGATTCAAAGATGGAACTATACATGTGATAACTAGTATCATTAATAATTTATGCTTCTTTTACCTTGTTGTGTTTATTTATGATACTTATTGAGTGTTTACCTCAAAAATATAAGTAACAATTAGATTTGATTTGTGGTTTTAAAGATATATGATTTAGTTCAATACCAAATAATAATCAAGAAATATAAAGTAGAAGTGAAAGAAATAAGTGAATCAAACCAATATAACTCAGAGGCAGTGACCTCGAGCTTAGTGACCTCGAGGTAGGTTGAGTACAATAGGAACAATTAAGCAAGTAAAGTAAAGTAAGAGCAGTAGAACTAAAGGATAATTTTGAGGAATAGTAGGAAAAAAGTAGGGAGTATATTCTTTGCTTAGTGATTAGATGATCGCACAAATGATTGGGGTCCCCTTTGTATAATAGAGGAACCCTAAATAAGGTATATATCTATTTACAATAAGGAATACTCTTAGTACAACTGTTTAACAACCTAGTACGGAATTTTACGATCCTACTCGGGGATTTGCGCCATGATTTTGGGGATGTGGTGGGAATCTAGCTCAATCTTTTGTAAATCCGTAACGGTACTACTTTAGGGTCGAACATACTCAGCTCTAGCACTCCTCGTACTCCTATCTCTCGAGCATTGCACTCGTCTTCGAGCTGGAATCTAGACTACCAGGCTCAAACTCGACCTTTCATGGACATGGTTCCAAGATGGACCTTCGAGCCTATAAATTGAAGACCTCTAATTTTCACTGTATACAAATAGTCCTCACATTTCTTAGAGTAGGTCAATAAGTAAATAACTGAGCTTCTACGCATTAATCATGATTCCAACCTCATGATCTCAGCAGCTAAAGTGGCTGAAAGGTTGCTTTTCGTACAGTTCCCAAAGTCATTATTTGGAGGCGACTAACGGTCGGCTTTTTGGCTTCCTTAGTGCGCTTAAATTACCTTTATAAATAGATCAACTTCACAATTTTGCAAACTTCATTTTCATATTGCTCTCAAAGTCCCATTAGCTCTTTCAACTTCTCTGAGCTCTCCTTTCTTTTCTATTAGATCTTACTTCATTATCAACATTCTCTATTTTCTTTAATTTCTGCAGTATAATGGCTTAGACATCTAAATCGGTTCCCCAAAAAGAAAAAGATTCTTCATCTTCTCGTCCGAAAGTAAAGCGGTAGTGCCCCTCGCATTATGGAGTACATTCCCCACCATGTGAATTAACATCCGATTTTAAGATCGAGAAACCTATATCAACATCATGCCGATGCAAGCCCATGTCTTGATACATTTGTTTGATAACCGAGGACGAGCTCGAGGAAGTAAAGAAGGACTGCAAGCGGAAGAACAAAGACATAGTGATCCCTTCCCGTGAGGAAGATATCACTACATATAATGCGGGGTACTTAAGCATGTATTCCTACCCATTCATGCTGGGCCCCATAATTCTAGATCAGGGCCCAATAGATCCAGTTATTCTTGAATTTTGCCAACGATACCAATTGACGATTGGCCTGATCTACACTTTATTCTGGCAAATCATTTATTTGATCAGATTCTTTTCGAGTCCGATCGAGGGGATGCCTTTCACCCTCGACCATCTGATCAGACTATATAGTCCTCGACTTTATTGAGGTGCTTGATAAAACTACAATGTTGATCCTTGAAAATCTCTTCTCCATTATTGATGAGGATAAAGACTGAGGGTTGATGAGGCGATTTGTCCGAGTTAGGACCTCCGACCGGATTCCTGCTAATTGGATGTCGTTCCCCGAGCAGTGGAATATGAAACATAAGTATATATTAAATTTATATCATGCTTTATCTTCTTCTTCTCGGCTTTATCTTTCCCTTAGTCTAACCCCTTTCTGATGGTGCATCTACCGCTTTGCTTCTTGGTGTTGTCTCGGGCCATGAAGGTTGGGTTCGAAAACTGGCTTCCACTTTCTCGTATTACGAGCATTGCTGGTGAGATTTGGCCAAGGGCCGATGGGAGGCTAAACATCATGGTGAGTTCTTTTGTTTGTTTACTTGTACTTCCTTACTAGAATACTTAGTTCATTTTATTGCACGTCTCGGAGACGCCGTTGCAATGCGGCCGGCCCCAGCTGGTAAAAAAGAGATCCTGAAGTCTTTTAAGGAAATGAAAAGGAAAATGGAGTCACTTGTAAATCCTTGAAAGCCCAAAATAAGTGCGGCTCGAAATCCCAAGGTCGATACGGTGACCTTATCTCGGAAAATGGCCCAACACCTACGGGAACAGGAGGAAGAAGAAGATGATGACTTCCACTTGGTAGCTCGTAAAAGTGGAAACAGCAGTGCTTTGAAGTCTGTCGAACTGGTGGTAGTTGATATGGTTCATTCTAGAGCCGAAGAGATCTCCGAGAAGAGTTCAAGCAAAGTCCCTGAGCCATCGGGCAGCAAAAAGGAACCTCGTTTAGGAGGCGATTTGGAGGGTGAGACTGAGTGGCCCGGTCCCGAGCCCCTTCAAATAGAAGAGAATACCCCTAGTGTGTCTCTTAGGTTAATCAATGTGGATGACTCACTGCCTAGTCCCGAGTTCTTCGAGGGGCAAATCTGAGAAGCTTATAAAATGAGATCTTCTGAAGTGGGGGAGAGCCATGAAGGGCATTACATATTTCGAGGATCCCTCGCAGGAATTGAAGATGGCCCTGACCCAGATGCTTCTTTCATCTTTGATGAGGCTCGTCGGCTCCTCAAACAAGTGAGTTTTCTGTCGTTTAAAAGTACGCCTGCACTTTGTCATTGTTTTTCTTAGTGTAACTTCTCCCTTTTTTGTGAAGGCTATGGTGCTCCATAAAAGGTCATTTTCCAAGTCTCGAGCTTATCTTGCTCGATGTGAGGCTGAGCTTAAGAAGGTTTGGAAGAGATGGACAGTCTTAAAACCGTTTATGTCAAGAAAGAGGAGGAGACTAGCAATCTTCGAACCGAACTGACAAGGGCTTACCAAGAACAAAATAATCTTACCGACATGATAATATTCCCTCTGAAGATTTATTATGGATTTGCCCGCTTGGTCTTCTAACATTTTTACTTTACAGTTTCAACGAAAGGGCGAGCTGGTGGAGTAGCTTCTTGAGAAGGTCAAGCTGAAGGAGGTCGAGTCCCTGGGGTGGAGGCAAGGTATAGACATCCTTGCCTCTAAGAAAGAAACTCTATGGGAGCAACTGGCCTCACTCGAACATCAGTTTAAAAATGCAAAGGAGGAGAGCCTGGCTGGAGGCCGCAAACTTGAGGAGCTTTAGTCTAAGTCCGCTGCTGAGCTGTTTAAGGACAAATCTGACGATGAGGCAATTATATCTTCATATCGAGCCGACGCTGAAGCAGATAATGCCCAGGCAATGGAGATCCCTTTCGTGGCTGAATTTAAGTTATTAAGTGCACTTGACCATGCTAGGCGACAGTCTCGGAGGGTAACCATCGAGGAGGTACATGCTCGCGGCTTTGATCTCTCACCCAATATTGAAAGGGCGAAGACTTTCGAAGAAGAGGCTACCACTTTGCTTTCTAACGAGGATGATTTAGCCAGTGGCTCCTAGATGGATGAGACAAAGATTAAGTCCTCTTAGGTGAGGCTCTTGAAGGTACGGCTCCTGAAGATTCGGCGATCGATGATGCGGCCCCGAAGCAGATTTAGATTTCCTTATTTTGTTTTCATGTTTTTTGTTCAAGTATGCCTTATGTAAATTATCTTCTGGAAATATGTTCTTGGAAATTGAAAAGGACCTTTTAGTCTTTGTCTTTTGTTGGATTTCATTTTGTCTTTAACTCTTAAGGTTTTAGTTAATCCTGGAGCTAAGCTTAAATCGATTCGATGTGATCTTGGAATAGTGGGACTCTTGAGCCCGTGTTGAGTGAGAATGAAGTCTCAAACTCTATATATTTTGGCCCTTAGGCTCTTTTAGATCTGACCTTAGGCTCTTTGAGTTGGGCCAATTCGGCCTCTAGAACGGCTATATAATTTTTCCCTCTTTTCGTCTAAAAGACTTGGTGAAAATTTAATTATGGCTTAACATGTGTTTTTTGTACCCATTGGGTTTTTTGAAGGTTCGATGTATCGGAACATTATTGATAGTTTATTTGCGTAAACACAATCGAATACTTCTTAAGGTTTTTTCGAAGGCTGATATTATCGAAGCCTTTAGATTATTCGAGGGATAAATTTATTGAAGCCCTTTTTCTTTTGCCGAGGGTAGCCTAATTTAACTGGTTTTTTTAAAGTGTTTGAAGGCCTTTAATTTATAGCAGAAGTCGGGTGTCTCTGAGCGAGGCTTTATTTTGGCCATAGATTTTTATATGACCGTTGTCTTTAGCATGGTCGTGTCCTTTAGTATGGCCCGCTTTTTGGTATGTCACTTGGACTATATTCCCAATAACTTTTTGGACTTGTTCGAAAAGTTATTCCCCATGTATGTTGGCCTTGGCCTTTGTTTCGAGGGGATGCCTTTTTGAGGTCTTAAGAGTTCGAGTTTTTGATGGCTAGGATATGTTAACTATCGATACTAGTCCCTGAGTTTTTCGGGGTTGCATTCGTGCTTTGGCTCTTAAGATGTTTCTCGTATGATAATAAGTGTATAGCTCGTATAATAGTAGACTTACTTTGAATCACAAAGTGTTTTTTGATATAAATAGAATGCTTCTTCAAACGCTTACATGTTTTGTCGTCGAGGTTCGATTATTCTATATAGACACAGTTCATCTGACCGTTTGGCCCATTACAAAGTTTTCCTATCGAGGCCCTCTTGGGCGTGAAGTATTTTTCTCGAAAATGTAACCTCCAAGGGGGATGCCCTCTAGCATTCGAGGTTGATTGAAAATAAGCCTTGGATACTGATGATTTCTCCTTAAAACCCTTGCTGGTAAACCCCGTTTGGGACAAAATCCGATCTAAGGAAAAGAGAGTGCAACGTATGCATTAAAACCTAAGGACTTCATGTAGAAAGGGTGTGTTCGATAGCTTTGATTGAGTATCTATAATGAGTTATTTTTAAACTCAAATAGGCAAAAGGTTAAAGCCATACCTTAGTAGTAATATCGTTTGAGTAGTGATACATTCCAATAGTTTGGCACTTGTTCACCTTCCATCGTGCTATGTTTATAAGATCCTTTGTCGACAACTCTGAGGACTTGGTACGGTCCCTCAAAATTCTAGCCTAGCTTCCCTTCATTTGGGTATCGTGTATTAAGGGTAAATTTTCGTAGAACTAAGTCCCTGACTCCGAAGTGTCGGAGGTTTGTTCTTCTATTGTAGTATCTTTCAATCCTTAATTTTTGCGCGGCCATTCATTTTTTTTCTAGTAGTTCGAGGCTAGAATTCATGGCCTCGTGATTTGACTCTTCCGGTGCATGTCAAAACCTGGCGCTGGGTTTTTTTACTTCAACATGGATTAGGGGCTCGTAGCCATAAACTAATGAAAATGGGGTAGCTCCCGTGCTCGACTTTGATGTAGTTTGATATGCCCAAAGGACCTCGGGTAGAACTTCTCTCCATTTCCCTTTTGCATTGTCCAATCTTTTCTTCATGTTTTAAGGATGGTTTATTGGTTGACTCGGCCTACCCATTTCCGGTTTGGGGGTTAATCCCGTCCCCAAGTATACCTTTCTCATGGGCATGTATTCGATCAAACCTTCTCCAGCTTCTTGCTAGTTGATTTCATGGCATCGGATTCTTCTGTAATGACGAGGGTTCGAGGAGTTATGAAATCCTCATCTTCGTCTTCAATTACCTGTTGTTCCGGCTCCTTTGAGGCTGGAGGCAGTGATTGCTATTTGGTCGCCTACTTACCTTTGGTGCTCGATTTCTCCAAAGACAAAGGTCCTAGTATCGGTACCACTATCTCAATTGCAACATCTCTTTTGCAGCATGTTGCTCTGTTTTCACTCCATCCTCTGTTGGAAATTTCATCATTTGGTGAAGAGTTGAAGGCACTGCCCTCGTGTTGTGTATCCATGGTCCTCCAAGAAGTGCGTTATACCTCATGTCACCTTCGATAACATGGAATATGGTGTCTTTTATGCTCCCGACTATGTTTACTCACAAGATAATCTCTCCCTTTGTTGTTTCATTTGCCATGTTGAATCCATTCAAGACCCGACATGTAGGTACAATCGGATCTTGTAGGCCGAGTTGTTTCACCGCCCTCGATCTGTTATGTTTGATGAGCTACCTGGATCCACTAAAACGCGCTTAACTTGAATTTTATTTTACAGGATAGAGATTACCAGGGTGCCATTGTGAGGCTGAGATATGCCCTCTGCTTCTTCGTCGCAGAATGATAAGACGTCCTCGGGCACATAGCTCCAAGTCCATTTTTCTCTGGTGATTGATACTTTGGGGAATTTGAATACGGGTCGTTGAGGGACATCGATTGTGCCAATAATCATGTGAATAATGTGTTGTGGTTCTTCTTGCTCATTCTTCCTCGCATCTCTCTCCCTGAAGTGATTCATAGCTTGATCACTTAGGAATTCTCGAACGTGGCCCTCGTTGAACAACCGAGCCATTTCTTCCCTTAGCTGCCTGCTGTCTTCTGTGACCATGTGTGCCATGTTACTAGCACATTAAGTTCGGGATTTTTTAAGAAGGATCAGTCTGTGTAGGCCTGAGCCACTTGGTGTCTTTCATTCTCCCAATATCTGGGACAATGCCCGGCGCATCTATGATGAAGTATTACTCTGATAATCAAGGAGCCTCGAGGGGATCGGTATGCTTATCAAACTCGCTTTTAGTCATGAGTGCTCGAGAGCTTTGGCCTCAATCATTTCTCTGATTGTTCCAAGGAGTGTTTTGACCCAATCCATTGTTCCTTTGACTGACATACGGCTGATACCATTCTTTGTTGAATCTCGATTCCCGATCTATGTCCCTCGGGAGCTTGACTGCGAATCTGTTAGGATGAACTAAATCCGAGGAGGCTCCCAAACGGTCATCCTTAACCTGAATTTTTAATTGGTAACAATTGTGCAAATCTGACCTTATCACAGCTGGATAATCAATCAAGTTCTATTTTAACTATCGAGACACAATCGAGTTTCTTTCATTCAAACCCTGCATAAAGGCTTGTATTCCCCTGTCATCAGATACCGGTGGTAATTCCATTCTTTCCGTATGAAACATGTATATGAACTCTCTTAACATGTTGTCGTTCCTTTGTTTTATTTTGAAGACATCTGATTTTCTCATGGCCACCTTTATGGCCCCGAGGTGTGCTTTTATGAAGGCATCTGCTATCACAGCAAACGAATCGATAGAGTTAGGAGCTAAGTTGTGATACCAAATCATATCTCCTTTCAACAACGTTTCTCCACACTTTTACAACGAGACTGATTCGATCTCATCATCATTCAAATCATTTCCTTTGATTCTACAAGTGGATGAAGTAATATGCTCGTTGGGGTCAATTGTTCCATTATATTTGGGTATATGGGGCATGCAAAACTTTTTAGGAATAGGCATTGGAGCCGCACTCTAAGGGAATGGTATTTGTATGAATTTTTTGGCGTCTAAACCTTTCAAAACTGGAGGTTCCCCCGGTATCTGGTCTATACAGAAGTTATAAGTCTCCACCTTTTTATCATTGTCTTCCTTTTTCTTTTCTCCGGACTCGATCCTCTTGAAAGAGTGCCTAAGTTTCTTAAATGTGAACAAGCTGAACTTGATATCATTAAACTATTGTTTCTACGGTTTATCCTCTATATTCTAAACTATTATCGGTTATTTGTATTGGTATTAGATTATTGTTATGAGATCATCAATGTTTCAACCCAAGGTTGGTGGTTTTACTTATTGAGTACATTAGGTCGGTTGTACTCATACTACACTCTACACTTCATGTGCAGATCTATGTACATCCAGTCTTGGTGATTTTCAGGCTTGAGTTGTTTCCAGCTTTTGGGAGACTACGAGTAGCTACCATACCGTTCCCAGATCTTGAATTCATCCTTCGATAATATTTATCTTTATTGTTCTTACATTTAAATAGTTGTATCAGAGGATTTTGCTTGTACCTTTTTATTTAGTAGTGCTTGTGTGCTAGTTGACACAAGATTTTGGGATGATTATAGTAGTATTTCAATTATTTGTATAAGATATTCATGAGATTTCTGTTGCTGGGTTTATTAAAACATGTTTTATTCAAATGTTTAGATATCATGTGATTGTCTGTTTGTCTAGCAAGTGACTTAGGTGCCATCACGACAGGTTGAGATTTTGGGTCGTGACTCCTTATATTGCCGCATGCGCATCAATATAGCAACACAATAATATCTTGCACCACAGGTGGCCATATGAAATGATAAGAATGAATAGAAATTTCTCAACAAGGAAAAGTATCTCAATAATAAACAGCTTCAACGTCAATGTGACAATAGTTTTCATAGCTTCAACTCAAGTAACTAGAAAGGCATTCCAAAAAAATGAAAACTTCCAATCCAAGTGTATGACATAAGCTTAACAATGAAAAGGTAGTATGAATAGCAACTACGACTAGATGTATAAGAATAATTCAACAATCAAAGATATATCATGAGATAATACTGTCAAATAAGAACAATTTGACACCAAAAGAAACACATGATAATAAGAGATGTAACAACATCAATCAAGGCATATAAGAGCAAGTTTGACTATAGAATATAGAACGCGTGTTAACAATGTCAATTAAAGTATGTAAGAGTAATTTAACAATGAAAGATATAACATGATATGATAATGTCATATAAATGTATGAAAGGGCATAAGAGTCTAGACCGGTCAATATACAAAATATAAGCCCCTGTACACACTCATAACCCCGTGTGCATATCTTCCACTTAATTCAAACAATACAATCCAATCAAGTCCTAAGAGGTAGTTCTACCATACAAAATTAGGAGAGATACTTACCTTAATTAGGCCCAAATCAACCCTCAAAAATAGTTTTTCCAAAATTTGTCCTCCGTATGGCTCAAGTCTAACAAAAAATTACTTAATAACATCAAATAATTCAAGATAAGCCAATTACGATAGATAAACCTATGGTCTATAGACAATTCTCCAACAATCAACGAAAGTTATTCTCAAAACCTGGTTCCAATGGTAGATCTGAACTACCCATAATCCCACGAGTCCATATATCTTTTGAATGCAATTTGACTCTCAAATCCCAAATTATTATTTTTCAAAAATTAGATTAAATTTTCCAAAGTTTCTCTTTGATTCTCATCATTTTGATGTTAAATCTTATCTATAATTATGTAAAACGGTTGCAAATTGAACAAAATCATTTAGCCAATAATTGTAGATAAAAATCCTCTCTCCAAATCACCTCATACCAAGTGTAATGTTCCAAAATGTGATAAAATCCCAACTCCCAACACTTTGTTCAATTGCAGATGTCGTAATTGCGACACTGGGTTCACAATTAAAAAAAATGTCTCACAAATGCAACTACTGACAACCTAAGGGATAATTTAGTTTTCAATTGTGAACCATGTTCCCATCGCAAATGCAACTAAATATGTCGCCAATGTGATCCTACCTGGACTAGCCTATATTCACAATTACGAGTGAGGCATTGCAATTGCGATACCTGACCCTCACTTGTTCACTTCTCAATTGTGACATCAGAGACACCGGCAAACCATCAACCTTTTTTAGTCCAAAAAATAATCGAAACTCATCCGATCCCTCGGGGTTCCAAACCAAACATCCACAAAATTCTAATAACATCATACGAACTCGCTCGCACCATCAAAATACAAATAACACACTACAAAGCGGACCTCATAACGCATGAATTTAAAAGAAAGGTTCAAGAACCTCTAGAATTGCAGCCAAGCGTCTGAATCCTATTAAACCAACTGCGATTGACGTCAAATTTTGCAGAAAATTTCCATACAGCAAAAAGGGCCAATTCTCAGTCCTAAAATCAAATTCTTAACCTGATAGCAAAAAAGTCAACCTACGGTCAAACTTGGAAAAACTTCTAAACCTCAAATTGCCAACTTTCGACAAAACAAGTCAAATTAACCTAGGGATATAAGAATTCATATATGGGCGTATTCCCAAGTCCATAATAATGATACGAACGTAGCAGAGCCATCAAAATACCGTTTCGGGGTTATTTTCACAAAAGTATAATATTGGTAAATATTTTCAAATTAAGCTTCTAAAGCAAGAATTAAAAGGGTCCAAATCAACCCAACACCTTCCTGGAACGAAACTAACCAACCCCGCAAGTCAAAAAACCACAAATACACACAAGTAAAGGATCAAAAGGGAAAACCAGATGCAAATACTCAAAATAATTGGTTAAGTTGTTACATTATCATTTTGAACTAATCCTTTTATTGGACCTTGAGTTTTGAATTATTTCAATTGGTGTCGGTCATGACCCCGATTTCCCCTTCTTAGGATGCCGTAATGGCACCTAGTCTCTAAACTAGGTAAGCCTAACAAATGAGAGATATTGCTAGAAACAAAGGCAAAAACATGACATAATTTAACAATTCTCATAAATATCTTGATAACTGAAATACAACTATAATGCTCCAAAAATCCGGTGAGACTGAGTCATAAGCTTCTAAAGAATATTTCAAAACACCTTCTACAACACTGTCTAATAAAGGAAACGATAATACTATAAGGATAATGGAAGGTGACAACGAGGCATGTAGATGTCGAGCAGGCATACCTTAAAGTCGTTGGCATATAGCTATAATCATCACTAATGTCCAGCACGAGCAGATGTACTTAGATTTGCACAAAAAGATGTGTAGAAGTGTAGTATGAGTACACCACAATAGTACCCAGTATGTATCAAGCCTAACATCAATAGAATATTGATGATGCCAGTTCAAGACACGTACCACCAATTAGGACATAATAAATAGTATGAAAACATAAGAACGAAAAGTAATGGCAGTCAGAGACCTACTTCTGCTGGGGGCGTAGAAGCCTCTCTTCCCCTTTGTTCCGGTGGCGATGAATTTTAGATTTGTTCCTTTTTTCTTTTGTTTTTTTCCCTTTGTACCTTTGTAGTTATGACATTTGGCATATTTGATAAATAAACAAAACCTTTTGTTTAATTATTTCACGAAGTTCATTCCATTTGCGTCGAATTAGATAAGACTTTGGGCATATTATCTTCTGATAGCTTTTGAGTTCATTCCATAAATTCTTGCGAAACCAACCCTTTACTATGAGGGACTCATAAGAGAGGGCCCTCTTATGTTTACGGTTCTTTAAAGAGTACATCTCCCATTCATTCCAGCACAAACATTTAAAGTTTTTAGTTAACTTTCAAATAATAAAATTAATCCATCGTTTGGACATTGAATACATTGGGTAGGTTGTACTCATACTATATTCTACACTTCGTGTGCAGATCCAGGCACTTCCGGGCATGGGGGTTGGTAGCTTTGGAACTTAATCAGTTCGGAGACTATCGAGGTTGTTGCCTTGGCGTCTGCAGACCTTGACTGTTCTCCTTCTTCTCTTAGTTGTATTTATACTGTTCTACCTTCCTAGACAGTGTTTCATCAATCAGACCATGTTATTGTATAAATGCTCATGTAATCGGTGACACCTTGATTTTAGGGAATTTCATTTTGAGTTGTAGTGTTTTCCCCCATTTATTATGAGATTTTACTTACTAAACCTATTTCAGTATGTTTTAAAATTAAAGATGCATGTTATTTTATGAGTTGTCGCCTTGCCTAGTACCATGATAGGCGCCATCACGGTACATGTGATTTTAGGTCGTGACATCCATATACGTTCTAGATGATGGGCATTTATGCTAGGCACCCATACAGTGCTAAGTGTAAAATGTTCGTGATGGATCGACTATGATATTTTTGGTTAGCATGTATACTTGACATGTAGTCATAGAGGTGTACTCTCCTCATGTTAACTGATAATTGACATATTTTATCTTCGTTAGGCTTTAGTTGTTATACTTGAAAGCATGCCTAAGTTTCTTAAATGTGAACAAGCTGAACTTGATATCATTAAACTATTATTTCTACGGTTTATCCTCTATATTCTGAACTATTATCGGTTATTTGTATTGGTATTAGATTATTGTTATGAGATCATCACTGTTTCAACCCAAGGTTGGTGGTTTTACTTATTGAGTACATTGGGTCGGTTGTACTCATACTACACTCTGCACTTCGTGTGCAGATCCATGTACATCCATTCTAGGTGATTTTCAGGCTTGAGCTGTTTTCAGCTTTTAGGAGACTACGAGTAGCTGCCATATCGTTCCCAGTTCCTGAATTCCTCCTTCGGTAATCTTTATCTTTATCATTCTTACATTTAAATAGTTGTCTCAGAGGATTTTGCTCGTACATTTTTATTCAGTAGTGCTTGTGTGCTAGTTGACACTAGATTTTGGGATGGTTATAGGAGTATTTCAATTATTTGTATAAGATATTCATGAGATTTATGTTGTTGGGTTTATTAAAACATGTTTTATTCAAATGTTTAGATGTCATGTGATTGTCTGTTTGTCTAGCAAGTGAGTTAGGTGTCATCACGACAGGTTGAGATTTTAGGTCGTGACATATCCTTATACTGCCGCATGCGCATCAATATAGCAACACAATAACATCTTGCACCACAGGTGCCCATATGAAATAATAAGAATGAATGGAAATTTCTAAACAAGGAAAAGTATCTCAATAATAAACAGCTTCAACATAAATGTGACAATAGTTTTCATAGCTTCAACTCAAGTAACTATAAAGGCATTCCAAAAAAATGAAAACTTCCAATCCAGGTGTATGACATAAGCTTAACAATGAAAAGATAGTATGAAATAGCAACTACGACTAGATGTATAAGAATAATTCAACAATCAAAGATATATCATGAGATAATAACTTCAAATAAGAACAATTTCACACCAAAAGAAACACATGATAATAAGAGATGTAACAACATCAATCAAGGAATATAAGACCAAGTTTGACTATAGAATATAGAACGCGTGTTAACAACGTCAAGTAAAGTATGTAAGAGTAATTTAACAATGGAAGATATAACATGATATGACAATGTCAAATAAATGTATGAAAGAGCATAAGAGTTTAGACCGGTCAAAATATAAAATATAAGCTCGAGTACACATTCATAACCTCGTGTGCAGGTCTTCCGCTTAATTCAAACAACACAATTAAACCAAGTCCTAAGAGGTAGTTCTACCATACAAAATTAGGAGAGATACTTACCTTAATTAGGCCCAAATCAACCCTCAAAAATAGTTTTTCCAAAATTTGTCCTCCGTATGGCTCAAGTCTAACAAAAAATTACTTAATAACATCAAATAATTCAAGATAAGCCAATTACGATAGATAAACCTATGGTCTATAGACAATTCTCCAACAATCAACAAAAGTTATTCCGTGGCCGACCCTATCAAAACCTAGTTCCAAGGGTAGATCTGAACTACCGATAATCCCACGAGTCAATATATCTTTTGAATGCAATTTGACTCTCAAATACCAAATTATTATTTTTCAAAGATTAGATTAAATTTTCCAAAGTTTCTCTTTGATTCTTATCATTTTGATATTAAATCTTATCTATAATCATGTAAAATGGTTGCAAATTGAACAAAATCATTTAGCCAATAATTTTAGATAAAAATCCTCTCTCCAAATCACCTCGTACCAAGTGTAATGTTCTAAAATGTGATAAAATCCCGACTCCCAACACTTTGTTCAATTGTAGATGTCGTAATTGTGACATTCGGTTCACAATTACAAAAAAAATATCTCGCAAATGCAACTACTGACAACCTAAGGGATAATTTTGTTTTCAATTGTGAACCATGTTCCCATCGCAAATGCAACTAAATATGTCGCCAATGTGATCCTACCTGGACTAGCCTATCTTCACAATTACGAGTGAGGCATCGCTATTGCGATACCTGACCCTCACTTGTTCACTTCTCAATTGTGACATCAGAGACATCGGCAAACCATCAACCTTTTTTAGTCCACAAAATATTTGAAACTCATCCGATCCCTCGGGGTTCCAAACCAAACATCCACAAAATTCTAACAACATCATACAAACTCGCTCACACAATCAAAATACAAATAACATCAAGAAACTACAAAGCGGACATCATAACGCATGAATTTCAAAGAAAGGTTCAAGAACCTCTAGAATTGCAACCAAGCGTCTGAATCATATTAAACCAACTACGATTGACACCAAATTTTGCAAAAAATTTCCATACAGCAAAAAGGGCCAATTTTCAGTCCTAAAATCAAATTCTTAACCTGATAGCAAAAAAGTCAACTTACGGTCAAACTTGGGAAAAGTTCCAAACCTCAAATTACCAACTTTCGACAAAACAAGTCAAATTAACCTAGGGATATAAGAATTCGTATATGGGTATATTCCCAAGTCCATAATAACGATACGAACGTAGCAGAGCCATCAAAATATCGTTCCGGGGTCATTTTCACAAAAGTATAATATTGGTAAACATTTTCAAATTAAGCTTCTAAAGCAAGAATTAAAAGGGTCCAAATCAACCCAAAACCTTCCTGAAACGAAACTAACCAACCCCGCAAGTCAAAAAACCACAAATACACACGAGTAAAGGATCAAAAGGGAAAACCAGATGCAAACACACAAAATAACTGGTTGAGCTGTTACATTATCATTTTGAACTAATCCTTTTATTGGACCTTGAGTTTTGAATTATATTAATTGGTGTCGGTCACGACCCCAATTTCCCCTTCTTAGGATGTCGTGATGCCACCTAGTCTCTAAACTAGGTAATACTACCAAATGAGAGATATCCAGAAATAAAGGCTAAAACATGACATAATTTAACAATTCTCATAAATATCTTGATAACTGAAATACAACTACAATGCTCCAAAAACCTGGTGAGACTGAGTCATAAGCTTCTACAGAATGTTTCAAAACACCTTTTACAACACTGTCTAATAAAGGAAACAATAATACTATAAGGATAATGGAAGGTGACAACGAGGCATGTAGACGTCCAGCAGGTATACCTTGAAGTCGTTGGCAAATAGCTATAATCATCTCTAACGTCCAGCACGAGCAGATGTACCTAGATTTGCACAAAAAGATGTGTAGAAGTGTAGTATAAGTACACCACAATAGTACCCAATATGTATCAAGCCTAACATCAGTAGAGTATTGATGATGCCAGTTCAAGACACGTACCACCTATTAGGACATAATAAATAGCATGAAAACATAAGAACGAAAAGTAATGGCAGTCAGATAATTAACCTGTACGAAACTAGTTAATAACATAAACTAACATCAGAATTATAAGAATAGAGATAACATAAAGGATGCAATTAAAGAGAACCACCAAAGTCAAATACGGATTCAAACTGATAAGACAAAGAAGAATAAAAGCAAAAAGAAGTATTTCACCAATAACTCTGTACAATATGAGATAAACATGAATAATCATGGGCGAGGTACCACCTCATACACACAAGAATCACAACTGAGGTATCGCCTCATATATAAAAATAATCACAACCGAGGTACCGCCTCGTATACAACTAGAATCATAATCAAGGTACTGCCTCGTATTTACATTTCTCTATTTTAATCAAAATCTTTCCTTATACTGTCGGTGAGCCTTACATTTAAATAGTTTTGAAAATATTTTTCCCGAAATGGCTACACGCACTTTATCCCACCATATGATGCCGCGTGGATTCAAATAAATTTTTTACAAGCAATACGCACATAAGTCCCACCTTATGTCATCGCATGCACATTAACCCCTATCATTATACCGTCGTATGCACATCAACAGCATATCACAATAAAAACTCGCACCAAAAGTGTACATATGTCAGAATTTGCCAATAATCAACAATATTAATAGTGCCACAACAATAGCCCATGTCTGAACCACAAGGCGTACAAGAATATCAACAATAATACTAAATGTAAATTTATCAACGAGAAGGATATCTCAACAATTAAAAACTTCACCTCAATGTGAAAACTTCAACACCAATAACTCAACAATGAGAAACATATTGTGTAAAGATGACTTCAAATAAGGATAATCAACAATGAAATAGATAACATGTGATAATGACTTCAAGTAATGATAAATCAATAATGGAAATGGTAACATGAAACAATGAAAGAGGCAACAACTTCAACTAAAACATTAGAGGAAAATTATCGAGTAAGATATAGAAGAAATGTTAACAAAATCATTTAAGGCATGTAAGCATAGACCAACACAAGTAAGAGTAAATTGACTTTGAGAATTTAGAACAGGATATGACAATTGAATTAGAGCATGGAAAGAGTCTAAGCAGCCTAAACCGGACAAACACCACATATAACCCATGTACCCACTTGTCACCTTGTGTTCACGGCATTCACATAGAATAAATGACACAATATATCCAAAATCCTAAGGGGTAGTTCTCCCACACAAAGTTAGGCAGTATACTTACCTAACCTAGACCAACTCAACCCTTGGAAATAGCTTTTTCTCTAAAATTCGCCTCCACACAGCTCAAATCTAACCAAAATTGACTTAATATTATCAAACAATTCAAGGAAAAACAATTACAATAGATAAATCTATGATATTTACACTATTCTCAAAACATCAACAAAAGTCATCCCGTGGGACGCCCGGTCATAACCTGGGTCAAAGGGTAGATTCCGACTACCCATAACCCCACGAGTTCATATATGTGATTAGTTTCAAATTTTGAGTCCGAATCAAATCTCAAATCTCAAATTCGTATTTTTATAAAACTTGACCAATTTTCACTTTGATTCACCTGATTTTGATGTAAAATCTAAGCTATACTGATGTAATATAGTTGGAAAGTGATTAGAATCACTTACCCAACATTTTTAGATGAAAACCCACTCTCTAAATCGCCTCCTACCGATTCCATGGTCCCTTTGACCTGGGTTTTGATCGGGCAACGTCGAGGTCGACTTTTGTTCGCTTTTTGGGAATTTTCTAAAGATCAAAGCTTTATCTTTTAACTATCTTCCCTTCATTGTATGATGATTATAAGTCATTTTTTCTTAGATTTGAGCCGTGTAGAGGTGAATTTCAGGGGAAAATCGATTTTCGAGAGTCAAGTTGGCTTAGTTGAAGTAAGTATCTCGCCTAACTTTGTGGGGGGAACTATCCCTTATGATTTGGGTTGATTGTGCTATATGTGTTACATTAAAATCGTGTTCGTAAGATGATGAGTGGGCGCAAGGGCTATATGTGGTATTTTACCAGTTTAGGTTATTTAGACTCTTTCCATGCCTTGAATTGAATTGTGATAATATGTTATATCCATCATTGTAAATCTACTTGTACATGTCTTAATCCACCTTACATGCTTTATTTGACATTGTTAACACTTGCTTAGTCATAAAATAATACAGTTGTATTTGTTATGTGGTTTATAGACAAGCGAACCGTTTTAATCCAAAAATAAATAAATAAATAAGATTAAAGACAAGACTTAGCATAATAATCAAAGGAAATACTAGGTCTGGCTCCGGGAGAGATACTTCGGATGACAGAAATAACAACAATATAAAATAGAAAGTAAAGTTGTATTCTTTAGCTTAAGGATGGGGTGTAGCATAAGTTTGCCCAAGATTTTGTGTGTTACATTGGTTGTCGAAACTACTATTTATAGCTATACCTAGGGAACAAGATCCTAAGATCAAGCCCCTCTTAAATGACAGTAAAAGGGGCCATTGAAGAATGTGTAAGGACAGGCCATGAATGCTAAAATTTTATCTAAGGGCTGCTTATTTAATATTAAGGGATATTTTTCAGTAAATGCCATCTGGAGATAAACATTCATTCCTTTCCCATTGATTATACTCCCTTTGGGGTCAATCTGATACCAACAATACTCCGATTGTTGGCCCCCATCTTTAGTTCTTATTTGATTTATCTTCCACTTCTCTCCGATTTACGAGCCACAAAACTATTTGGTCATGTAATATAAACTAATTTACCATATACGGATAATCCCCCTTCTTGCCGGTGGCACATCTTTGTGTCATCGAGAAGTTGGTAAAAAATCTTTTCTTGGCGGGAATGTTTTTGAAACCTTCTGTGAAGTCTCTGACGCTTGATAAGATGAACGTCCCTGCGTATTTAATCCCCCGAACACATGTTTCCCCACGAATCAGCAATATTTTTGCTAGTTTTCGAGGTACTCATGGCCATGATTTTTGCCGTCTATATCTGTATTTATATTTATCACCTTACCGATTCACTTCCAAAGCCCTCACATGTTCATTATCGTTTTTTCTCTTAACCTTCTTTGTCTTTTATCTCTTTCTGACTTTCTTTGCTCTTAACCCACAAACTCTCTATTACCATGGCTTCTTTTACTGAATCCTCTAAAATCTCTAGTTTTCTCTTTGGTGGAGATCCGAAGAGAAGCAAAGATAAAGAGGTTAATGTCCATGTTGATCCTCCTCGAACTCTGCCTATTATCATGTATCCTTCTTCTATTCTCCCTTTTGATATTCCTACAATGAAGGATGATTATAACTATCATGACCTAAACATCATTGCCCATGACCGGGTGGAGCGAGTGACCTTTATCAAGAAGTGTTTTATGTATGTCTATATGTACACCTTCACTTTGGGCCCGTTTTCTTTGAGTAGGGGACTTGATGTCGTGATCCTAGAGTTATGCCACTGGTACCAGGTTTACTTGGCAATAGTAGGCCGTTCTATTTGGAGAACAGTGACTTGTCTGCATCGACTGTGCGGGACGGGGAAAACCTTAACCATGGCATACATGATGAACCTCTATTTCCCTAAAATTATTCGTGTGGTAGTAATATATATCATCAAGCGTGGCCATCAAGCTCTTCTTACCACCAAGGATGATGATAATAAATGTGGGTGTATGGAGTGATTCGCCATCATTTCAACCAAGGATATCATCCCAGCCACAACTCCATCTTTTCCCGAGTCTTCGAGTCGTTCAGATAAGTTTCTAATCTATCTCTTCCTCCGTAAAAAGGATGTTCCTTATTATTGCTAACCTTTTTGTTTCCATTATTTCAGCTACTCAGTGGACACCACCAATGGTTGAAGGCCTAGGCCAATGGGTTCAGAAGATTCTAAATATCACTATGCCTGGGACCCGACGGTGGAACGAGGTTTCCCCTAAATACGGGTGGAAGACCAAGAACCACGATAAACTGATTCTTTCTACTTTCCGCCTTTGTAGGTACATAAGAAAACTATGGACCATACCTTTTTGTTTAACTCAGGACTCCCGCAAGGTTCTGTTACCTGCCCTAAAGTCAAGGTTTTGGTCGATCCCGTAAAGGCTATAAGGTTGTTGCAAGAGTTTCTCATTCAGAGTGGTGCATGTTATTCCTCTCGGAGTCCCCACCTAGGGAACAAGCAACCAAAAAGGCGGCGTTCTTCCTCGACTGGGGATAAAAATAAGAAAATAAATAAGGCCACGCCTGAGCCAGCTACAACCATTGTGGTAATTGACAATGACGGGGAAGATAGTGATGGAGAGGATTCCCTTTAAAGGAAACAACGATAATCATCGGCTCAACAGATGCTCAATCTGGAGAGAGATTAGAACCCAACCAAGGGTGATGTCTGAGCACGTTGGGGAGAAATGGAGTTAGTGAAGAATGTTGGTTCTCACTTTCCTGTCCCAGTTGCTGCTTCAAGTCCTGTGAGGTCAAAATTAGGGCCTCTTCTTCCTTCTACTGATGAGTAACCAATAATCATCAATACCTCTATCACAACTGCTTCGCAACCTACTGTCACACCTCCTTTTTTTACCGAATTACTACACCCCGTGAAGGGATATAATAAAGGAAGGAGTTTTTCCAATATAAGGACAGTCGGAACAGGATTTATTTATTTAAATTCAGAGTCGCCACTTGGGAGATTAATGGTGTCCCAAGTCACCGGTTGAATCCCGAACCGAGGAAATATAACTCTGTTAACAGTCCATAAACCAGAAATCCGGATAAGGAATTCTGTTAACCCGGGAGAAGGTGTTAGGCACGCCCGAATTCCGTGGTTCTAGCACGATCGCTCAACTTTTGTATTTGATTTTATCTGATTTTAATACATGTTCTACTTTTATGTGCCTTTTATTAACAACCCACTTTTATTAGATTTATTATTTATTTTACAAGAATTACAACGTCGTGAAAATGTATCTCGAACCACGCTGTACCAGTACGACCATGGCTTTTAACACATTTCAACTTCATTGAGATTTGGATTTGGGTCACATAAATGTGCACCCGTATTTAGGAAGGTAAAATTATTAACATTCGCGCCTAAAGCGACTATGCGTTTATTAACTTTAGGGAAGACCGTGAATTTTACTAAACAATCCTCATAATTCTAAGTATTGTGAATCAACCATTTATTGAGGGCCCCGCAATTTTGCCATTGATTTGGCGAGGCTCGTGAAATCATTTTATTAAATGCCAACTTTAAAGTAATTACAATTATCTATTTAATCCTGTCTCTAAAATGAAGGAAAAATCCTAATAAGCTAAGATTATGAATTTTGAGCCTAAGTTCAAACAACCAGATATTGGTCAAGAGATAATTGGCATTGGGCCCAGGTTTTTTTTTTTTTTTAAATTTTATGGACTAAGGTTTCCTGACCGCAGTCATCGGGCCTAAGATTAGCCCAAATTATTTGAAATACATTATGAGCTTAAGTTCTTGACCCTACAGGAATTGGGCCTGAAGCTGGTCCAGCAGAAATGACAGATAATTCCATCAATTAAATGGACAGGTCTAAGGATCGAATCCCCTAATAAACAAATACAACTCCATTGGTTAATAAGACAACACCAAATCGCAACAGATTGTTTTAATAAACCAAATTATTCCTCAACTAATCTTTACTCATGCGATAATAACCTTTAAAGCCCAATACATTTGCTGTTTGAAACAAAATTAAGTTGATTAATATCTGCTTCATCTAAAAATATCTCAACTTATCTCAAATTTAACAAATGATAAAGGTATAACCTCCTGATGTTATTGACAAATGAGAATCACAAACATTTCTAACAATCAACTAAACTTCTCTAATTAAACAACTACCAGTTCAAACAAACTTCAACAATTATTATACAAATTATCAAGTCCATATCAGTGAATAACAGTGTTGTTCAAAACATATCAGAATTTGAATTAGTAAACTACAATATCTCAACTAATTACAGCTATAGAGATTTCATCAATTTGATCTATCATGCCTTGACTTCACTCTATTTTTGATACTATAACAAGGAGAATTCGAACATGTACCTGGAATTCGAGTTAGAAACAAAAGAGAAAGGTCATCCACAACACAGCAGTAACAGCAACAGATCAGTAAGGGTTTTGAAGCAAATTTCTTCAATGAATGCCCAGAATCACAACAACAGCATTCAAATGCTCAAAAATGATTGAATTTGAATTCAAACTTATTCAAAACTTGAAGCCAGCAAAAGTATGAATTTCAATGACTCAAACTGAATCAAAATTGAGGGAATTGAGAGCTGAAAAACTGTAATTTGATTGAAAATTCTCTATAGAACATTGATTTTGATTTTCTACTGATTTTTGTAATGTTTTTTTGGATTTTTGAAGGAAATTTGAAGTCTAGAAGAAGAAATCGAATCTGAAACTATATAATTTCAGATTTAAAACATAACAGATATTTTTGGGAATTTTCTAGTATTCTAAAAACTTATGAATTATGGCAGAAACTACATTATTTATAGGCATAAATGGGAGGGAACTTTAGATTTTAGTTGTTTGCTTATTGGTCCCTATTTATTTCTTTGTTAAACCTCTAATTTCTAACTTGTTGCACAAGTTACTGCACTTATTTTATTAAAACTTACATTAAAGCCCAATCTAGAATCTTCTATTTCCTTAAAATTCCTGTTGTACCCCTACTTCCTTTTAACAATTACCAAACTACCCATTTTATGCCCTTATTGCCCCTGAATTTGTATTATAACTACTATTATACCTTTTTTCTATACCCCAAAATACCCTCCCCTCTTTTGTTAATTACTGTTAACTCCTTTAGTTTCCAAAATGCCCCTGAACTTGTTATTCAATAATTTTTGTTCCAGTTTAAACTCAAATCTTATTCTAAAGTTAACTAATGATTTATACAGCTATAACCAAACACTTAACGAATGAATCATTTAACCATTGACGAAGTCAAATTTCAAAATAAACCTAATCATACTAATGACTAATTAGTCACCACAACCAAATTATGATTAACAAACTAAACTAAAAAAATGAAGAACAATTTAGACTTGAATCAAACAAATATAACAAACATAAGCTCACTAAAACAGATAGGATTAACAGAGAGAAATTAGAATTAAAAAATCCTAACTTTGAGAATCATTCGAGCCTGAGAAACCTCCCAAAATAATGACGATCTAGATAAACCCTAAATTTAAGAAATCCCTAAATTATTTTCATACTTAACAAAATCTATGAACGCATGAACCAAAATACAGATTTTAAAAAGAAAAGGAGACAATAAGGTACCTACCAATTTTTGGCCCCCTTTTAATCTGGTGAGTCTTATAGTTATACGTCATCTGGACCCTTGTCGTCTATCTTGAATTTTGAAAACCCAAAAAGGATCCAAACTCCTTAAAAACCTTGATCCAGAATTGGTCCCTTTGACCGCTTTCAGAGACAACCATTTTGATAATTCGTGTGGGGGAATATGAGGAGAATACTGGTGTGAATTTGGCAGGTTTTAGGGTGGAAGCGCCGCCGTAGGCGGTGGAGGCGGCGTTAGGGTTTTATCATTTTTGGAACTTCTGGCTATGATTCGATGGACTTTGGGTAGGAATATAGAGAGAGGAAGGCTGGCAAGATCTATGGTGAAAAGCTTGGGCGAGTTTGGTCAGTGTCGCCGCCGTAAGCGGCGGAGGTGGCGACAATAAATCGAATATTTGACACGATCCAGTGGGATTCGTAAGGAAAGAATGGGATCTTTGTGATGAGGGTATCGAGGCGGTTTCAGGGTGTAAGTTTGGAAGCCATCGGAAACGGTAGCGTTTTCTCCGGCGGCGGTGGCGACGGCGTTACAGGTAAGGGTGTACGAGGAAGGGGACTGGATTCTGTTTTTAGGGTTAATTCTTTGGATTTTATTAAACTTTGGAGATTGATCTTGGACCGTGCAATTTGAATAAATCAAGGGCTCAGATTTTGTAGCCATGATACGACACCGTTGATTTAAAGGGTGTGGACCGGGTTGATGGTGTATTGGGCTGGACTGTGAACCAGTCTTGTGTTGGGCCTGGGCGACTAGTGGATTTAATTTGGGTTATTAATTTGACCCACATAACAATTCCTTCATTTCTTTTGTATTTCCTTCCCTTTGTATTTTTTTTTACAATTATTTTTCACTTTGTATTCTTGTATTATTGTCTTTTATATTTGTTTTGTGATTTCTTTTCTTTTATATTTTTTGTACTTTCTTTTCTTTTTTTTTTTGTTTTTTTTTTTTGTATTTTTCTTTTCTTTTGTATTTTTGTATTTATTTATTTCTGATTTTATTAAAAATACTAAAATAAAGACCTAATTCAAGATTAAACCAATTGACTTCTAAAATCCTACTTAAAAATAAATGCAACAATTATCAACTAAAAATGCTTAAAACTATTGTTCTAAAAATGAATTAATACCCAAATTGTAAAATTTAAGCTCCTCATGCATATGTATTTTTGTATTTTATTTTGACCTAATCATGCGCAAATACCATACAAACAATTAACACAAAATTCACACAAATTGTAAAAAATAAGGAAAAACCTTTTGTTTGAAATTTATGGGAATAACTCATATATAGGGCAAAAATCACGTGCTCACAGCTGACCCTCTTTGCTCGGGAACACGAAGAGTTTTCGTGCAAAGATAAGTGAGCAACTATGAACGATTTTTGCCCTTTCGAGTTTTTCGTTGTGAAGCATTTTGAAAAAGGTTTGACCGCACCTTGCTTCAGAGGTTGCCTACATATCCTGGGCTAAACAGGAATCAGGTCAGTGTAGTTCAGGAATGTCTGGTAGCTGGGACTACCAGGGACTGTGATCGCATTGTTGTTGTTGTTGTTACTGCTTGCTGACCCCCTTATTACACCGTGTAAAGATAAAAGAAGCTAGACTAGGCTATGCCCTATGATTTACAAAATTCTATCTAATCTCTACTATCTTGTGTTCTTGAATTGCCTTGATCTTGCATCTTGCATTCTTTCAATATAATGTTGCCTTGATTATGTCTTGAAACATGTGCCCATTCTTCAGGTGGACTTCTGCTGGTGATTGCTTGAAAAAGTATTCCCTTATTCTTCAGGTGGGTGCCAGCTTGAAATTGTTGAAAACGTATTCCCTTGTCCTCCAAGTGGGCTCCTGCTTGCTTACTTGAAAAAGTATTCCCTTATTCTCCAGGTGGGCACCTGCTTACAAAAATTAACAAACAAAGAAAATTTTTCTGCCCCAGTATGGTGACTGGGCATATCATGTTATAAGATATTAAAACTCAAAGCTAAATTTCAAATAGTAATTCCCTTGTTTTCCAGGTGGGTGCCTGCTTGCATTTAAAAAATGTATCCCCTTGTTCTTCAAGTGGCCGCCTGCTTACAACATTTGAAAATGTATTCCCTTGTCCTTTAGGTGGGCGTCTGCTTGCTGAATTTGAAAAGATATTCCCTTGTTCTTCAGGTGGGCGCCTGCTTGCAAAATTTGAAATGTATTCC
>MU700375.1:14646-31076 GCA_026770625.1 Nicotiana glauca
GTGGCAAGTTTAGAAATGTGAAAATTTGGCAACTCTTATAACATGAGTCACCTGTCCACTTTTAAGAAAGAATTAAATATCCATTCATAATATATTCCTTCTTAAGAAAGATTCATATATCCATATCTAGTATTTTGGAATACAAAACCATATTTTCATTCTCAAACACTAGACCCAGACGTGAGTTCTCGAAGAATAGCAAGGTGATTTGTTACAAATTGCTACAATTCGTAGAAATTTCTACAACACACTACAATGTGAGATTTTGTGATTTTAAGGAGTACGGTGCAACTTTTTTCCAGAATATTATAGGGATTTTCCCTACTATAAGTATGTTAAGTTTGTCCCTTCTTTCCTTTTGGCATGATCTGTACGACATAAATGAAAAAAGCAAATGCACAACTTTCATAAATGACTCTATTCATATAAATATTAGAGGTGCCTATGTTCTTGATTCCCCATGAGTCATATTATTCTATCATCTTTTCATGAGTCTCAAAAATACAAAGTTAGTGAAGTTTATTTCAGGGTATTAATCAGAGGCATAATGGTCTTATGACGTACCGAGAAATTTTATTAACATATTTCATGAATTTATACATACACATTGACCCATAACCAGATGGTGTTATATATGTATGTATCTATGTACATATATGTATATGGGATATGGGAAAGGTTATGGCGTTATATACGCACCACCACCTGATCAGGTGGTATACGTTGATGATTTGCCCATAGTGACCGAGATGATATGATGGGATTCCCTCAGAGGCTTGATGATGTTATGAACACATGTATGTACGACATGAAATTTATACGTGTATGCATGACACAATAAGTATTTCATGATTTATAGAGTTATCCAAACTTGTAGGTTGAGTCATTTACTTTATATTTCTTCTATGCATGTTATGTACTTTATTATGTGCCTTACATACTCGGTGTATTATTTGTACTAACATCCCTTTTGCCTGGGGACACTACATTTCATGCCCGCAAGTCTCGATAGACAGGTCGAGAGCCCTCCTAGTAGGCTATCAATTGAGCAAAAGATGTTGGTGCGCTCTATTTGCTTCGGTGTTTCTTGTTTGGTTAGTATGATTTAAACATGTATTATTTGGTATTGCGGGACTCTGTCCCAACCTTTATGAAAATTATATATTTTTAGAGGCTTGTGGACAAATGTCATGTATGTAAAAGATTGTATGGCCTTGTCGGCCTATGTTGAGTACACGAGTGGTTATTTTCGTCTTATAGGCCCATACTTCATATATATAAGTTTGTATTCCCTCGTGCTTTACTCCGGTTCATTTACCTATGATAAAATGATATGAAAGATAAGTTACATTAGTACTCAATTGAGTAAGGTACCGGGTGTCCGTCACGGCCCATTGGTTTGAGTCGTGACAAAAGGGTATTAGAGCAATTCTGTCCTAGGGAGTCTACAAGTCGTGTCTAGTAGAGTCTTCTTTTAGGCATGTTATGCACCACAGTTATAAGAAGGACGCTACATAGCATTTAAGACTGTCACTCTTTCTTATTACTCTAGATCATGTGGTAAAGCTCAGTTGTAAGAACTCAATTTTTTAAACTCTATCTTATTTATAATACGATGATGCCTACATCTAGAAAGACGATTGGTAAGAGATATAGCCGTGGAAGAATTAAGTCAGAGAAAACTCGATTTATGCATCATGCTTATGATGAGTAAATGTAAGGTATTCAGTAGATCATGTATGTATAAACTTCTTGATAATGAGCCTTAAGGCAAGTATATCTTTCCACCAATTTGATGAAAAGCAATGAGAGACTCAGAAGATAGATACAAGTTTCAACAAGTAAAAGAAGCAAGGTAAAGAAGGGAACAAGGTGCCCAGTTAGAGAAGATGGTCATTATATACAACTAAGGAAAAGAGATATAAGAATTTTGAGTTACTTTCAACAGTAACAGAGATATGCACAATTGGCCACACCGATCTTGATTATTCCCTATGTGAGCTAGCAGATATGGTTTAAGACAAGACGGGATATTAAGATCTGGTTGGGGTTAGAATAACCCAAAATGGCGAATGGATTATTTGGGTTAGTTGACATTTTCGAAGGATAGTGCCAACGTGGTAATGGATCTCCTTGCGAGACACCTAGATGGTGCACTCTAAAATAGTACAACAAGATATGAGTGCTACAAAGATAGGCTTTGAAAGTCTAGAAAGGATACATATTATCTTAGTGACTCCCTTCCCTAGTAGAGAGATAATGCTAGGCAACTCGAAGAGCCAGTGGATGGAGCAAAGGGGAGATAAAATCAAAAGAATATCGTGTTGAAGTTTTCAGAATAAATTGACAGATAGAAATGTTAGTAGGAAATAAGAAGAGAGCTAATAAAGCATTAAGAGTATGATGTGATACATGGATGACAACGGTATGTCAAAAAAATGACAGTATTACAGAGTCTATAGCCAAGTGATGGAAAAGACGAGAGGTGACAGGCCTTGAGACAACAGAAAAGTATAGGCCATAAAGTCATAGCCTCACTTTGAGAAATAAGTTCGTGACTCCAGCGCAACTACCGAAAGGAAAACTTAGACCTAGAATAATAGAAATCAGTAGGGGCTAGTTAAAAAAATAAACTAAACGTGAATTAGGCACTGAGTGATTGGATGATAGTCGACATCATGAGAGTTTTAGATTTCATTCCGGTAATAATAGAATGGACAATAGAAGAATATTCATAAGAAATTCAGAGAATGGTCATTCAGGAAGATGCTTCCCTAAAGCAAGCAATGTGAGCAAGGTTAAGATTAAGGGACTATGTGTGCCAGTTACACTAAGTTCCACCCTCGCGAATAAGGAATTTTGTTATCCTTAGTATAGAAGGATTACTGCAAGGCGAGTAAGGGTCATCGATAATGTGAGAAGATACCAATGATGAAGAGGTAAAACATCTATAGGTAGATCGTCGTAGCGCTAAATATTAGTACTTCCCTAAATAGGGGAATGTGGAGTAGGGTGGCATTAAGTCAGAATTAAGTTGTTCTAATAATTATGGAATGGTAAAGGAATAATGTGATACAATGGAAAAGGGATGAGATTGCACTTTTTCAAAGCCTACAGATATGCTACGATACTAGAGCATTATGCATACATGACATCAAGGAGATCAAGTAAGGGTTCATGCCCGAGATGTTATTGATTAATAAGGAGCCAGTGCGAGAGGTAAGTTAAGACAAAGGAAATGACCCAAGAAAGATTACGTGGAATATTGATACAGAAATAGGCCAACAAGTAGTTAGTATTTGATTCAGGAAGAGCCTAACTATGGCTAGACAAGAGGATACAGACAAATCAACATATCGTGCAAGATAAATAGAGGGAACCCCAATATGGGGAATTCAGCTTCGCAGTTATAATATTGTGATCCTTGAAATATATCCATATAGTAGTTGGGGAGGTTAAAAAGGTACCGTATGAGTGTTACAGAAATAAATAAATAAAAATGAATGCCACTGTGAAGACAGTCAAAATATAAGTTCAGAAGTAACCCTACAAGCACAAGGGCGTGGACATAAGTAACTACAAGTAATCATAGGTGAGGAAGAACATCAAAAATTCTGACAGGCATACAATATGATAAGCTCGCAACCTTACAAGAGTCATAGGATCTCCCCTCCCCCCAGTACTACAATGAAAGACTAGTTGAGAAAAAAAGGAAGAAGGCTTCAACCAAAGCACAGTGACCTAAAGAGAAAATGGTTGTGTAACAACAGTCTAACTACACAATTGGATGTACTCCAAAAGAAAGTTGCACCTACTATGGCTAATGAGAGGGGAGTAAAACCAAAAATAATATTCAAGACCATATGAGCTGCACAAAAACTTCAGCATGCATAGGAATTTAGATGAGCTAAGTATGCACGCAAAGGGGGCAAAAAGACCAGGAAAAGAAATTGCTTATGTTTGAAGAAAGCTGAAATGGAACAAAAGGAATTATTTGATTAATAATCAGCCGTAAAAGACTCCGGTATAAGTTAAAAGAAGGAATTGGGTCCAGGTCATAGACAAAGGATTGAATCATTAGAAGATTATATCATGGTTGTCCATAGCGTCCATAAAAGGCTAAAGTAATAAATAAATTCCATGAGCCACAGATCGAAAGATAGCTTAAGCCTACATAAAGGCTAATTAGAAGGAAGAGGAAACTATAGAGTTACATCAACTAAGTAAATCAGGAGTCTGCTTATTGGATCCAGAAAGCTACAGACGTCATGATTGAGAACATTGTAGAATCACTCTTAATATCAGAGGTACAAGAGAGATAGTACAATAGCCATATTCTATAACGGCTCTAGAATAAATCCAGTTAGAAGAAGTACCAGCCTCATAAGAAGTTAGTATGAAGCTCCCACCAAATTGTGTATGCCCCAGAGGTGCAAGTATTATGATAGAACTTCAAGTTAAACGTGAATTATACCTATGTGGAAGGGAGGTCATGAAAGAGATAAAATATATGATGCAAGATTTTAAGGTAAGAAAGTTAAAGTTGAACAACGTATGAGATACTCAAATGTAGAAGGTTGTGAATAGTCCATATTACGGATAAAAATCTAGAAGCACGGGGATCTAGTACCCATGAATGATAGCAACATCATTAGTGTCATACCTTCCAGCCTATGGTTTCTAAGTACTGAAAGGTCTAATTAGAGAGTAAAAGAGTTAGAGACAATATGATGTCTCGGTTGATATTCTAGAATAACATAAGGAAATCTATGGTGCAAGTAAGTTGAAGGAATGTTGCAAACAAGTATGAATATATATGTGTAGGTTGCAAGCTAAAGTATGGTAGAGCGATAAGGTTTTAGGAAGATAGGAGTAAGGATAAGAAAAGGTGAGTGAAAAGGTGCCAAGAATGGATAACTTATTGGGATTAAGCTCACGAAAATAAGAGAGTTGATGGATTCTCTAAGTTATAGAAGGTACAGTATAGCCAGAATGAACTCAAAAGAGTGTAAGACTAGTATCATTAAGAAGATATGGAATGTTGCTGTGGTAGTGGAATAAGGGCGTAATTGAGATAGATAAAGGACACCGTTTGGGCCTTTGATTGAGTAATGACTTGAAGAGGATTGCATGAATTATAAGGGGCTAAAATACCCATATAAGGTGAGTCACATTAAGATGTTATAAAGTACAGTTATGGAAGTATAGTATCACCCCTAGGTGGATCAATCTAATTACTCTGGATGTCCTCGATGAGACGTGAGCCCTAGCAGCGGTGTTACATAAGTGTAACGATCCGACTGGTCGTTTTACATTTTCGAACCCCATTCCCTTAAATAATACTTTCCGCACTTGCTTTATCTAATTTATTACTTGCAAGGACGGGTAGTTCGGAAGTTAGAAGAGTTTTGAACAAGAATAAGCCTAGTTGCTTCTTTAAGTCTCTTTAAAAAGGCCAAGTTTGACCTTGGTAAATATTTGGGGAAACGGGCCCAGAATCGTGATTTGGTAATTTCTGAGGGTCCGTAAGAAAATATGGGACTTGGGCGTATGCCTAGAATCGAATTCTGAAGTCCCTAGCCCGAGTAGTGAATTTTTCTGTGAAATTGTTAACTTAGAGTTTTAAGGAATTAAATAAACTAAATAATCGTTGATTTCTTAGGTATCAGGCTCAGATTTTAGTTTCAAAACTTGGTAGAGGTCCGACATATCAGTTAATACTTACCCGTAAAATTCGGTGTCAATCCGAGTAGTTTAAGGATGTTTTGACCCGTTAGAAGGAAATTTAGAACTTGAAGATTCAATTATTTGATCCATTTGGTTTTGGGGTTGATTCCTCGATTTAGCGTTGTTTTGAGTATTTCGAGGGTTCGAGTAGGTTTGCTTCATGATTTCAGATTTGTTGGTGTATTCGGGCGGGGCTCGGGAGCCCCGAGCGTCAAATGGTCGAGGTTTGAGCGAAGTTAGAATTTGAAAAGTACCAAGAACTACTGCTTCTGTCATAACTGCTTTTGCGGCTCTTGGGCCGCAGAAGCAGTCGACAGATCGCAGAAGCAAAAAGGGCTCAGGTGTGAGAGAACCGCAGAAGCAGTCTCGCCTTTACGAACCGTGGACCGCAGAAGCGGTCTTGTCCATCTTGCTTGGAACCGCAGAAGCAACTCAAATTCCGCAGATGCGGGACCGTAGAAGCGGCCCCCTTGACTGCAGAAGCGAAAACAGCTGGGCAGAAGGGTTCATTTAATTCGAAGCCAAAGCCATTTCTATCATTTTCTCATCAACACTTGGGCGATTTTGGCGATTCCAAAGAGGAGGGTTCAACATAACATTGCAAGGTAAGTAATCCCCACTCACTTTTAGTTTAAATACATAAACATTAGGTAGATTTAACACTAAAAATTAAGTAAAATCAAGGGGCTAGAGCTAGACCTAGGGTTTAATAAAAAATAAGATTAAATCATGTAATTTACCATGTAATGAACTAGAAATCATATATTTGTGATCCTTAGGTGATAGAGAACAACTTCCTTCGAAAAATCTCGGAATCCGGGCACGTGGGCCCGGGGCCGAAATTTAGGAAACTTATGGGAAAGATTAGGAAATCACTTAAATAGTTAGAATCCAGCCTTGTGAGCCTTTATTGACTAGTTCTTACTTCGTTTGGTTAGTTTGGGATAGTTCGACTTCGAATTAAGGACTTGGGCTTGTTCTTGGACTTTGGGGGTGCACTTTGGAGCGAGGTGAGTCTCCTTTCTAACCTTGTAAGAGGCAAATGTCCCCATAGGTATAATAATTAACCAAATTGCTTTATGTGCGGGGGCTACATACATACCAGGTGACAAGAGTCCGTGCGTAGCGACTTTATGACAATCCGGGTAGTCTAGGATCCTAAAGCATGTTATACATGAAATATCTGTAACCTTGTTGGCTGTTGAATTGGACACTAAAATTCTAAAGGGATTCAATTTCATTTATTCTGCAATTATTAAAAGAGAATTGATTTGTACTTGGAAGAACATGTATTTTATGTGTACCTACGACGCATGTATGGTTCGCGAGCGGGGTGGTTGTGATTTACATTTTACCGCGTCGCACGTATGATTCGCGAGTGGGGTAATAGATGCATCTATGGTTCGAGCCATTCGACCCTCGGCAGTGAAAATTTACTTTTATGTTGGATCGGGACGTACGTTCCTCGGTGGTTATTTGTATATGAGTTATCTAGCTTCTACTTTTGGTTAAAATTCCAGATTTGCTTAAATATTTGAATATGAATGGACACACTCTATGAGAGGTTAAAGAAAGAATTTCTATTTCATACTTGGAAGATTTATGACTTGAGTTGTACCTGCTTGTTTAAATGATTCTCATTATTTATTGACCTTAGTAAGTATCAAGTCGACCTCTCGTCTCTACTTCTTCGAGATTAGATGGGATACTTACTGGGTACATGTTGTTTATGTACTCATGCTACACTTCTGTACTTAAATGTATAGGATTTGAGGCAGGTGGATCCGGTCCTCAGTCTGGTGCATATCAGTGAGCGCATCTGGGACTTCTACGGTGAGCTACACTCCCTTCTAGCCGATCCGTAGCCGAAGAAATCTTCCTTGTATTTTTTTTGTTGTTTCTGTCTATCCTGATTTAGACAGTAGGATAGGGTATTATTCATGTTATGTATATTCTACTAGTTTCCCGTAGCTTGTGACACCAGGTTCTAGCACACACACAATGGTAGACGTTATTTTGGGTTGCATAACTGACTTTTCATCTTATTGATCCCTACTGGTTTATGACTTTAATTTGGGAAAACTTCTATCATAATGGTTTCTGGTAAGGGTAAAGTGGGATTTAATTATTCTTCCGCATTGGCTAGCCTGACAAATAGTGTGGGGCACCATCACAACCTATTATGGAAAATGGGTCGTGACAACATGGTGTCAGAGCATTAGGTTCACGTAGGTCTCACAAGTTACGGGCAAACCTAATAGAGTCTTGTAGATTAGTACAGAGACATCTGTATTTATCTTCGAGGGGCTATAGGGTGTTAGGAAAGACTACTCTTTATTCATTTTCCATCGTGAAGTAGTCAGTATACTAAATTTCCTCTTCTATTCTCTCACAGATGGTGAGGACTCGTACCGCCGACGTTCCGGACCTAGGAGGAGCCGTTCCCCCTGATGCTAGAGGCTGAGGTAGAGGCCGGGGGAGGGCAAGGGCCCGTGGTAGGGGACGAGGGCGTCCTAGAGCTATTCTAGTTGCACCACAAGCAGACCATTCGAGGTATCCCACTATTGATGAGCAGGGCGAGGCGCCCGCGGCTATGCCTACTCCGGCAGATTTCATGACTGCACCGGGATTTCAGGAGGTCATAGGCCGTATGCTTCGGTTCATGGACGCCATGACTCAGGCTGGTTTATTTCCAGTAGACCCAGCTGCTACACAGACAGCAGGGGGAGCACAGACCCCTACTGCTCAGCTCCAGTTCATACAGCTGCGGTATATCAGACACGGGGTGCACTACCCGCAAAAAGGGTTCAGCCAGTTGCTGCAGCGGTACCCCAGCCTAGGCCAGCTGCAGAGTTTGATCCGCGGAAGTTACTAGACAGATGGACTAGACTTCACCCTACAATCTTCGGGGGTGAATGCCATGAGGATGCCCAGGACTTCATTAACAGGTGCAGGGACAGACTGCACAACATGATGATACATATGGAGTCGACTTCACTGCTTTTCAGCTTGAGGGGGGCCCGTAGATGGTGGCAGTCCAATGCACAAATCAGGCCAGCAAATTCTCCTCCCCATACCTAGGGTCAGTTCACTCAGTTATTCCTTGATCGGTACATTCCACCCTCTGAGAGGGAAGAGCTGCATCATCAGTTTGAGCATCTGGAGCAGGGTCAGATGTCAGTGACCAATTATGAGGCTAGGTTCTCGGAGCTATCCCGTATCATGCATACATGATACTTCCTATAGAGACATAGAGAGTGCGTATATTTGTTGCGGGATTACACCCCACTATCTGATCTGGTATGGCCCGAGAGATAGAGATGGGCACCGGGTACCAGCAAGTGATTGAGATCGCCCGCAGGATTGAGGGCTACCGTATGAGAGGTAGAGAGCAGAGGCAGCAGGACAAGAGGGCCAGATTCTCCGAAGAGTTCAGAGGTGCCCCAACTAGGGGTAGAGGTCAGTTCGGGAGGGGTCAGCCCAGTAGGCCCCCATACTCAGCACCACCACTCCCTCCCCGAGGTGCTCAGGCAAGGCCTTATTTCAGTGCGATACCGGAGAGTTCTTACCGCCTACCAGCCATTCAGGGTCCTTTCGGTGGGTATTCTGGTTATCACAGTTCTTCTAGTGCTCACTCCAGCGACACACTGGAGAGTTCATGTCGCCCACCGGCTATCCAGGGTTCTTCCACTAGGTATTCAAGTCAGCAGACTCAGACTTCAGGGCATCAGGCTATGGTACCGAGAGGGTGTTACGAGTGTGGATATCCAGGTCATATGAAGAGGACTTGTCCCAGACTTCGGGGCAAGGCGGTGCAACAAGGTCAGCAGTCCATGGTTCCAGCACCAACTGTCCAACCATCTAGAGGTGAAGGGCAGACTGGTAGAGGTCGTCCCAGAGGTGGAGGCCAGATAGGGAGAGGTCAGCCAGCTACTACTCCACCAGATGGAGGCCAGACCGCCGGTGCTCCGGCTAGATTCTATGCTCTTCCAGCTAGGCCAGATGCATTGGCCTCAGATGCCGTCATCACAAGTATTATTCCTGTCAGCGGTAGGGGTGCTTCATTATTATTTGATCCAGGGTCTACTTATTTATATGTGCCATCTCTGTTTGCTCGATTACTGGTCACTTCTCCTAAGCCTTTGGATGTTTCTATTCATGTGTCCACTCCTGTGGGTGATTTTGTGGTTGTGGATCGGATCTACTGGTCATGTGTGGTTACTTTCTGTGGTTTTTAGACTAGAGCAGATCTTCTATTCCTTGATATGATTGATTTTGAGGTTTTTCTGGGCATAGATTGGCTATCTCCATATCACATCGTTCTAGATTGCCATGCCAAGACTATTTCATTAATGATGCGAGGGTTGCCGAGATTAGAGTGGAAGGGCTCCATAGTTCGTGCGCCTAGCTGGGTTATCTCTTTCCTAAAGGCTTAGTGCATATTTAGGAAAAGGGTGTTTGGCTTATTTAGCTTATGTGCGCGACACCACAACAGAGTCTCCGACGATTGATTCAGTGCCAGTAGTCCGAGAGTTCGCCGATGTTTTTCCTTTTGATCTTTCTGGCATGCCTCCAGATCTTGACATTGATTTCTGTATGGATTTGGCTCCAGGCACTCAGCCTATATCTATCTCACCATACCGTATGGCTCCTAAGGATCTAAAAGAGGAATTGGAGGAGTTGTTAGCAAAGGGGTTTGTTAGGCCCAGTGTATCGCCTTGGGGTGCACTAGTGCTATTTGTGAAGAATAAGGATGGGACTATGCGGATGTGCATTAATTATCGCCAATTGAACAAAGTCACCATCAAAAATAAGTATCCATTACCCTGTATTGATGATTTGTTTGACCAGCTGCAGGGTGCTAGGGTGTTCTCTAAGATTGACTTGAGGTCAGGGTATCATCAGCTGAAGATTCGGGATTCAGATGTTCCGAAGACTGCATTCAGGACTAGGTATGGCCACTACGAGATTCTGGTGATGTCCTTTGGCCTTACTAATGCTCTAGCGGCATTTATGGACCTGATAAATAAGGTTTTCAGGCCTTATATTTATTCTTTTGTCATCATCTTCATTGAAGACATCTTGATATACTTACGTAGCCTGGGGGAGCACGAGCAACATTTGAGAGTAGTGCTTCAGACCTTGCGAGAGCAGCAGCTTTATGCTAAGTTCTCTAAGTGTGAGTTTTGGCTAGAGTCAATGGAATTCTTAGGGCATGTAGTGTCAGGAGAGGGTATTAAAGTAGATCCCAGGAAGATTGAGGCAGTTCAAAGTTGGCCACGTCCTACTTCCGTGACCGAGATCAGGAGCTTCTTGGGGTTAGCAGGCTACTACCAGCGATTTGTGTAGGGCTTTTCATCTATTGCATCACCTCTAACCAGATTGACCCAAAAGGGTATCCCATTCTGTTGGTCCGATGATTGTGAGGAGTGCTTCCAGAAGCTCAAGACGGCTTTGATCACGGCACCAATTCTTGTATTGCCTTCCGATTCAGGGATGTATACGGTATATTGCGACGCTTCCCGCGTTGGTTTGGGATGTGTATTGATGCAGGGGGATGAGTTATTGCTTATGCTTCACGTCAGCTGAAGGTTCATGAGAAGAATTACCCTGTGTATGACCTAGAATTGGTGGTGATTGTTTACGCTCTTAAGATATGGAGACATTATTTGTATGGGGTGTCATGTGAGGTTTATACAAACCATCGCAGCTTGCAGCACTTGTTCGGGCAGATGGATCTTAATTTGAGGCAGTGCATGTGGCTTGAGTTACTAAAGGATTATGATATCACCATTCTTTATCATCCAGGCAAGGCGAATGTGGTCGTGGATGCCTTGAGCAGTAAGGCAGAGAGCATGGGTAGCTTGGTATTCATTCCTACTGAGATGAGACCATTAGCTTTGGACATTCAGTCTTTAGCTAACAGACTTGTGAGATTAGACATTTCTGAGCCCACCCAAGTTCTAGCATGTGTGGTTGCTCGGTCTTCGTTATTGGGACAAAGTAAGGTCTGACAGTTCAATGATCCACATTTGGAGGTCCTCAGAGGTACTTCAGGGAGGTGCCAAGGAGATTTCTATTGGCGAGAATTGTGTGCTACAGCTTCAGGGTCGTGAATGTGTTCCTAATGTTGATGGCTTGAGGGAGAGGATTCTAGATGAGGCACACAGTTTGAGGTACTCCATTCATCCTGGTGCCACAAAGATGTATCGTGACTTGAGACATCATTACTGGTGGCGAAGGATGAAAAAGGACATTGTTGAGTATGTAACTAAATGTTTGAATTGCCAGCAGGTCAAGTGTGAACACCAGAGGCCAGGTGGCCTACTTCAGCGGATGCCCATTCCGAAATGGAAGTAGGAGTGCATCGCCATGGATTTCGTTGTTAGGTTGCCGCAGACTTTGCGGAAGGTTGACTCAGTATGGGTTATTGTGGATAGGTTGACCAAGTCTACCCATTTCATCCAATGGCGACTACTTATACGACGGAGAGATATGCTCAGATTTACATTCAGGAGATAGTCAGGTTGCACGACATGCTGGTTTCCATCATATCAGACAGAGGCCCTCAGTTCACTTCCCATTTCTGGAGAGCTGTTCAGAGTAAGTTGGGGACCCGCGTAGAGCTTAGCACAGCATTCCATCCTCAAACCGACGGACAGTCGGAGCGGAAAGTTCAGATTTTGGAGGATATGCTTAGAGCATGTGTGATTGAATTTGGAGGGCAGTGTGATCAGTTCTTGCCTTTATTGGAGTTTGCATACAACAATAACTATCAGTATAATATAGAGATGGCCCCGTATGAGGCATTGTATGGCCGGCGTTGTCATTCTAAGTTACTTGGTACAGATTTGGTACAGGATGCCTTAGATAAGGTAAAGTTGACTCAGGAGAGGCTTTGCACAGCCCAGTCCAGACAGAAGAGCTACGCGGATCAGAAGGCGCGTGATGTATAATTCATGATCAGCGAGAAGGTTCTCTTGAAAGTCTCTCCAATAAAGGGCATTATGAGGTTCGGGAAGAAGGGCAAGCTGAGCCCAAGGTTTATTATTCCCTTTGAGGTGTTGAGGCGAGTTGGAGAGGTTGCCTATGAGCTTGCTTTACCTCCCAGTTTATGTGGAGTTCATCCAGTTTTCCATGTATCGATGCTTCGGAAGTATCATGCTGACTATTCACATGTGTTGGATTTCAGCACCATTCAGTTAGATGAGAGCTTGGGCTACGAGGAGGAGCCAGTTGCCATTGTTGATAGGCAGGATCGCCAGTTGAGGTCCAAGAGGATTTTTACGGTAGGAGTCCAGTGGAAGGGCCAACCGGTCGAGGAGGTGACCTGGGAGTCCGAGGAGGATATGCGGAGCCGATATCCCCACTTATTCAGCAGTCCAGGTACTTTTCTATGTCCGTTTGAGGACGAACGTTTGTTTAAGAGGTGGAGAATGTAACGACCCGGCTGGTCGTTTTGCATTTTCAAACCTCGTTACCTTAAATAATACTTTCCGCACTTGCTTTAGCTAATTTATGACTTGCGGGGATGGGTAGTTCGGAAGTTAGAAGAGTTCAGAACAAGAATAATCCTAGTTGCTTCTTTAAGTCTCTTTAAAAAGGCCAAAGTTGACCTCGATCAACATTTTGGGGAAACGAACCCGAAATCGTAATTTGGCAATTTCTGAGTGTCCGTGAGAAAATATGAGACTTGGGCGTATGCCCGGAATTGAATTCCGAATTCCCTAGCCCAAGTAGTGAATTTTTCTGTCAAATTGTTAACTTAAAGTTTTAAGGAATTAAATAAACTAAATAATTATCGATTTCTTAGGTATCAGGCTATGATTTTAGTTTCGAAACTTGGTACAAGTCCAAAATATCAGTTAAGACTTACCCGTATAATTCAGTGTCAATCCGAGTAGTTTAAGGGCGTTTTGACCCGTTAGAAGGAAATTTAGAACTTGAAGATTCAATGATTTGATCCATTTGGTTTTGGGGTTGATTCCTCAATTTAGCATTGTTTTGAGTGTTTTGAGGATTGAAGTAGGTCCGCTTCGTGATTCCACACTTGTTGGTGCATTCGGGCGGGGCTCGGGAGCCCCGAGCGTCAAATGGTTGAGGTTCGAGCGAAGTTAGAATTTGAAAAGAACCAAGAACTGCTGCTTCTATCATAACCGCTTCTGTGGCTCTTGGACAGCAGAAGCGGTCGACAGATCGCAGAAGCGGTCGACAGATCGCAGAAGCGAAAAGGGATCAGGTGTGGGAGAACCGGAAAAGCGGTCCTGCCTTTGCGAACCATGGACCTCAGAAGCGGTCTTGCCCATCTTGCTTGGAACCGCAGAAGCGACTCAAATTCCTCCGATGCAGGACCGTAGAAGCGGTCCCCTTGACTGCAGAAGCCGAAACAACTGGGCAGAAGGGTTCATTTAATCCGAACCCAAAGCCATTTCTATCATTTTCTCATCAACACTTAGGCGATTTTGGCGATTCCAAAGAGGAGGGTTCAACATAACATTGCAAGGTAAGTAATCCCCACTCACTTTTAGTTCAAATACATAAACATTAGGTAGATTTAACACTAAAAATTAAGTAAAATCAAGGGGTTAGAGCTAGACCTAGGGTTTAATAAAAACTAAGATTAAATCGTGTAATTTGCCATGTAATGAACTAGAAATCATATATTTGTGATCCTTAGGTGATAGAGAACAACTTCCTTCGAAAAATCTCGGAATCTGGGCACGTGGGCCAAGGGCTGGAATTTAGGAAACTTATGGGAAAGGTTAGGAAATCACTTAAATAGTTAGAATCCAACCTTATGAGCCTTTATTGACTAGTTCTTACTTCGTTTGGATAGTTTGGGATCGTTCGGCTTCGAAGTAAGGACTTGGGCTCGTTCTTGGACTTTGGGGGTGCACTTTGGAGCGAGGTGAGTCTCATTTCTAACCTTGTAAAAGGGAAATGTCCCCATAGGTATAATAATTAACCAAATTTCTTTATATGCAGGAGCTACATACATACCGGGTGATGAGAGTCCGTGCGTAGCGACTTTATGACAGTCCGGGTTGTCTAGGATCCTAAAGCATGTTATACGTGAAATATCTGTAACCATGTTGGCTGTTGAATTGTTTAGATCCTAACGAGTTGGACTCTAAAATTCTAAAGGGATTCAATATCATTTATTCAGGAATTATTAAAAGAGAATTGATTTGTACTTTGAAGAACATATATTTTATGTGTACCTGCATCTCATCTATGGTTCGCGAGCGGGGTGGTTGTGATTTACATTTTACCACGTTGCACGTATGATTCGCGAGCGAGGTAATAGATGCATCTATGGTTCGAGTCGTTCGACCCTCAGCAGTGCACATTTACTTTTCTGTTGGATCGAGACATACGTTCCTCGGTGGTTATTTGTGTATGAGTTATCTAGCTTCTACTTGTGGTTAAAATTCCAGATTTGCTTAAATATTTGAATATGAATGGACACACTCTATGAAAGGTTAAAGTAAGAATTTCTATTTCATACTTGGAAGATTTATGACTTGAGTTGTACCTGCTTGTTTAAATGATTCTTACTATTTCTTGACTGTGACGATCCAAAGGGTCATCACCGTATTTCTCCCTTTCTCCGCGCTTCCGAGGCCTTGGAAACCTCACTTTTGGTTGCCTCGATTTGCGTGCATAGTCCGGCGCGAAGCCGGAAAACGTTTTATGTTAAAATATATGAATTTTGTAAAAAATTTGAGAAATTATGATATTAATATTGATATAGTTGACTTTGGTCAATATTTTGAGTAAACAGACCCGGACCTGTGATTTGATGGTCCCGGGAGGTTCGTAGAAAAATATGGGACTCGGGCATGTGCCCAGAGTCGAAATCCGAGGTCCAGAACCCCGGTAAAAGAATTTTTCTGTTAAATTGTTTTCTGGAATTATTAAGGAAAAATGAAAATGAAAATGAGATAGAAAATATAGGTATCGAGCTCGTATTTTAGTTCCAATGCCCGGTACAGGTCATAAATATTTGTTAAGCGCTTCCTGTAAAGTTTGGTTGAAAACGGACGTCGTTTGACGTGTTTCGGACCTAAATAGCTAAACTTAAGGTTTATGAACTTTGAAATGGAAAGTGATGATCTTGGGGTTTAATTCGTTGAATTTGATGTTATGTTAGTGAGTTGATCGCTTGAGCAAGTTCGTATGATGTTTTTGAGTCAGTGTACATATTTGGTTTAGAGCCCCGAGGGCTCGGGTGAGTTTCGGATAGGTAACGGAGTGGTTTTGAACTTAGAAAAATTGCAGAAAATCTGCAGCAGACGTTTCTTCATCGCGTTCGCGTGAAGGCTCCCGCGTTCGTGGAGCCTGGCCTGTTTCTTCTACGCATTCGCGTATGGCCTCACGCATTCGCGTAGGCTAACTGTGAAGCCCCCAATTTTTTTCTTCTATGCATTCGCGACTTGGTCCACACGAACGCGATGCCCATTCTGTCCAACCCTTCACGAACGTGACACTTTGTACGCGAACGCGAAGGGCAATTTCACCCAGTGATTTTAAAAGCTTAAAACAGCAGCTATTACGGGATTTTCACACTTTTCTCTCACGAACCCTTCTCTCAAACTCTCCATTGACGAGTCCCAAGCTTCTTCTCCTCCATAACTCTTTGTGTAAGTTTTCTTAACATCGTTTCCTCGTTATTTCATCATCATAAATCAAATTCTTAGGCC
>MU700375.1:34429-46076 GCA_026770625.1 Nicotiana glauca
ACCAGGTTTTGGGTAGTGATATGTTTCAAACTTCCGCATTGTTATTTTATTTGGTTAAACTTAAAAGTCTTCCGCATTTATTTAATTATTGATAGTATTTTATTGGTGATGTTGATAGAGGATGTGTAATGTTTGGCTGGCCTAGCTCCGTTAGTAGGCGCCATCACGACGCCCGTTGGTGGGATAAATCTGGGTCGTGACATTGACCTTAGTAAGTATCAAGTTGACCTCTCATCTCTACTTCTTCGAGATTAGACGGGATACTTATTGGGTACATGTTGTTTATGTACTCATGCTACACTTCTGTACTTAAATGTACAAGATTTGAGGCAGGTGGATCCGGTCCTCACTCTGGTGCATATCAGTGAACGCATCTGGGACTTCTACGGTAAGCTGCACTCTCTTCTTGCTGATCCGCAGCCGAAGAAGTCTTCCTTATATTTTTTTGTTGTTTCTGTCTATCCGGATTCAGACATTAGGATAGGGTATTATTCATATTATGTATATTCTACTAGTTGCATGTAGCTTGTGACACCAGGTTCTAGCACACACACAGTGGTAGACGTTATTTTGGGTTGCATAACTGTCTTTTCATTTTATTAATCCCTACTGGTTTATGACTTTAATTTGGAAAAACTTCTATCATAATGGCTTTTAGAAAGGGTAAATTGGGATTTAATTATTTTTCCGCGTTTGCTGGCCTGACAAATTATGTTGGGCGCCATCACGGTCTATTATGAAAAATGGATCGTAACAATAAGAGATCAAGTTATCGGTGGTAGATGCTAGATTAACCTTAAGGTGAATCAACAATAGATGGATAAAGTTCAACAGTATGAGATGAGATTAGACCATCAGTCTTAAGGATAAGCAACAAGAGTAACTTGGAGTTAGTTGCAGGCCTCAATAACGATAAATCAAAGTAAGAATTATGATATAGTATTACCTATTTAGATGCAGTAAAGTCATACAAATAGATAACCAGGTCTATGAAATAAGATATAGCCATATTCGCAAGTTCTACAAAGTACCGAGCGAAGAACTTTAATATACCTATATATACCCAAAGAGGCATCCTATTAAGCCTTGTATATGTTTGCAAGTAGGGCCTAGAGATTGACTAAAATCTGGAGGAAAAAGAAGAGAAGAGTCGCATAGGCACACGTACAAGGTCAGTATTATAGAGATTGCATGATAGAAGGTATTCGATCACAAGTCATGGCGTAGGAAAGAGACCTAAAAGGGGGAATGCCCCGGCCTTTGGATTTATTCACAGAACAACTGCCTAAATGGAAATGAGAATATTAAGGTATTCACAAGATCTATAATTTATGAAAATAATACGAGCATCAGTCAACATTCAAGGACAAATGTTCCAAAGGCGGGAATAATGTTACGCCTCACAATATTATATCGATATTATGTCCCGCAGTATTATATTACGATAATGTTACACTTCATGTTATTAAACTACGATGATGTTGTACCCTGTAGTATTGTACGTTGAATTCGTCGTAAGGTAATTGACGTTAGTCCAAGGAAAAGATTATTTGGAGATTATAAGGATTATGCTATTTCAAACAAGTAATGAGTGAATTCATGAAGGTGAGAGGGGAAGCAAGTCAAAGAAAATAAATTTTCGTCCAAGTTTGGCATGTTGAGATAAAATACGGGCCAAGCGTTAATACCCGATGTTTATGGAATAGTACCGTATAAGGTACCATATGGCCATGATATAAGATGTGTTTAAAGTTAGTAATATTATAAGTAATTTGAGATAATTCTTAATTTTGGGTAATTGGTTAATTATTTATTAGTAGAAGATTAATTAGTTAATTATTTATTAAGGATTAGCGGGTAATTAATTAAGATATTGGGATAAGGCTTAACAAGCCAATACGTGCCCCCCCAAGTTTAAAATGACACTTAGTCATTCTTTATAGGTGGCAAGTTTAGAAATGTGAAAATTTGGCAAGTCTAATAACATGAGTCACCTATCCACTTTTAATAAAGAACTAAATATCCATTCCTAACATATTCCTTCTTAAGAAAGATTCATATATCCATTTCTAGTATTTTGGAACACAAAACCACATTTTCATTCTAAAACACTACACCCAGACGTGAGGTTTTAGAGAATAGCAAAGTGATTTGTTACAAATTGCTACGATTCGTAGAAATTTCTACAAAACACTACAATGTGATATTTTGTGATTTTAAGGAATACGATGCAACCTTTTCCAAGAATATCATACGATTTTCCCTACTCCAGGTATGGTAAGGCTATCCCTTCTTTCTTTTTGGCATGATCTATACGACACAAACGAAATGAGAAAATGCACAACTTTTATAAATAACTCTATTCATAGAAGTATGAGAGGTGCCTATGTTCTTCATTCCCTATGTGTCATATTATTTTATAATCTGTTCATGGGTCTCAAAAATACGTAAGTTGGTGAAGTTTATTTCATGATATTAATCAGAGACATAATGGTCTTATGACGTCCGAGAGATTTTATTAACGTATTTCATATGCATTCCATGCATTTATACATTCACATTGACCCATGACCCGATGGAGTTTTATATATATATATATATATATGGGGAAAAGGTTATGGCGTTAGATACGCACCACCACCTGATCAGCTGGTATACATTGATGATTTGCCCACAGTAGCCTAGATGATATGATGGGATACCCTCAGAGGCTTGATGATACCATGAATACATGTACCTATGCATGGCATGAAATGCATATGCATATGCATGACACTATAATTATTTGATGATTTACAGAGTTATCCAGACTTGCAAGTTGAGTTATTTACTCTATATTTCTTCCTTGTCTGTTATGTACTTATTTATGTGCCTTACATACTCGGTATATTTTTCATACTGACATCTCTTTTGCCTATGGACGCTGTGTTTCATGCCAGCAGGTCCCGATAGACAGGTCAAGAGCCCTCCAAGTAGGCTATCAGCTCAGTGAAAGATGTTGGTGCGCTCAATTTGCTTCGGCGTTTCTTGTTTGGTTAGTATGATTTAGACGTGTATTGTTTGGTAAGGAGTAATTCTGTCCCGGCCTTTATGAAAATTATGTATTCTTAGAGACTTGTAGACAAATGTCATGTACGTAAAAGATTATATGGCCTTGTCGACCTATGTTCAGTACAAGAGTGGTTATTTTGGTCTTATAGGCACGTACTTCATATATATAAGTTTTTATTCCCTTATTCTTTACTCCGGTTCAGTTACCTATAATATAATAATATGAAAGATACATTACGTTGGTACTCGGTTGAGTAAGGTACCGGGTGACCTTCACAGCCCATGGGTTTGGGTCGTGATAAAAAATATGAGAACTTCATAATCCACTTCGAGTCATAAGAAAATACATACTCAACTGGCCAAGAACTTTCCATTTGATTTCATCCGGAGAAAATTACTATACATCACATGCTCATCACGCTAGTAGGAAATATACTTCTCGAAACGTGGTAGAAACTATTGAGATCTTTTCGAAGCCCATTTGCACATAATTAAGCCATCAGAACTAAATCTCTCTAACTCAACCAAGCCAAGCAGATCACCAAAACCCAAGAGCATTGCCATGAAACACCTGCAGAAACCTACCACATCAAAACCACCCAAAGAACCGATCATATCCATTACCATGTCGATCCAACCTACTACCAAGCTGCCTATATCTCCAAGTTCCTTCTGAATTACCTTCAAACTGATACTTCTTCTTGCCATATTACCACAATCCTCAATCAAGACTCACCACACGAGACCTTAGCATAAAAATACATCACCCTAAGGGTCATAAGCTGATGAATGCTCTCTTAAGCACCCCAAAAGTACCACAACCGAGATACCCACTCTGAAGAAACCTGCTATAAATTTAAAGTTGTTCATTTTACCTTCCTGATACTGAATGTGGAATCCATAATAATATAGAAATATTGCGAGTCTCGTCACCATCCAGTGTAACTCTCAGCTTCTAGCCATATACAAATCTGCAACATTCTCAATTGTCGTATATAAATCTTGAATTCATTAGAACTATTCTCAAGAGTCATTCACTCTAGTCGAATCTCAATAGCACCGCCCAAACGGAACGAACGACTTGTGCCTTATTTTCACCCCCAACACCCTGAGAAGTAATTCACACCTTTAAGCAACCGAGCAAATTTCTACTCCATGAACACTACATCCTTCACGAATAATCACTCGATCATTCCATGATTTCCATATACCCATAGAGTGTAATATAACATGTATTCATATATTTCCTTACTCGAGTCATCCTCGATCTCAACCCCTGTAAACCATAACTGATTCACTAGTATACCTAAAACTGAAACCAATACACATAACCGCGTAATCAACCCATTGATAGAAGACTCCCCTACTTGGATAAAAGACAAGGAATACAACATTTGATAACTTATAATACACATACTCTGTTGCCTAAAATCCCGCAGTAAAATATAACTAAATCCTTCGTAAGCTCATGTAACACAAACCATCTAATATCTCAAATCATCTGCAAATGTCGCATTCACCCTTGTAATAGTCAAGCCAACTCTCATAAATAATCCAAACTCAAATTGCAATACATATAATTAACTGGTAAAAGAGAACTCGCTACAAAACAACATAGGAATCATACATACCTCAGGGCACCCCGCAGGAGATAACCTATATGCTTCACCTTAAACTAACATCTCTTTATACCCTTTCACAATCATAACTATTATGCAATCACTTAATCTTCCTGAGTTTGAACTCATATCACAACATGAAAATTGACTTCACTCCTAAACTAAACAACATGAAAAGATCCTTCAACACACCCATAACTCAAGACTATACGTCAAATCAAGACGAAAATCAAGCACCCAATTTACATATCAATCAAACTCTTTTAGTCAAATCTAATCTATCTGAACACACCCGTAGTCACATTATACTCATCATATAGCAATCTAACCACTCATCTAGTCATAAATTCCACTAATAAGGATGCTACCGAACATATAAGTCCAAAAGCACATGTTCACACATTCAACATCTCTGTTCTCAAGCTACAGTCAAAAAATGACCTCAAGTCCTCTAGATTAGCCCATCATCAGCATAGTGAAATCACATCTCGCACCTCATCCTTGGAATCATAAGTCGTTGATGCACAGCTGATACCAATCGCTCATATAAGCATATGAATGCGTGGAATAAATCCAAGAGTTACGCTTGAAGCTGAATCAATGCCGTACGATAAAGAAAGAAAGATTCAAAGTTTATCCTAAATGCCCTGTAGCCTCTCAAAGATAGGTATGGACGTCATCAAACCGATCGACAAGACTCTACTAGACACTTGCTTATGACTTCTTGAACCTATGAACCTAGAGCTCTTATACCAATCTGTCACGACCCAAAATCCACTAGTCGCAATGAAACCTAACCTAACTCGCTAGGTAAGATAACTAATAACTATCCAATTTCAATAATATTAATAAGACAATTAAACAAAGGAATTATATGAATCTTATATATTTCCCAAGGACTGGTAGTATAAATCATGAGCTTCTAATAATTAACTTTACAAAGCTGATATGAAGTAAATACATCTTCTATTTGAAAGGTACATAACCATAGTTTTATAAATCTAAGGCTAACATGAACAAGAGGCAACTACAATAGGGATGCGGCACACCTTCAAATTGTCACGACCCAATTTCCAAACCCGGTCGTGATGGCGCCTCTCGTAAAGACAAGGCTAGCCAACAGAACAATGACGCCTTTTTTAAAAATTATTAAACATAAATGAATATATAAATACAACTTAATGATAATAATAATCGATATTTACAACCCAACACAACCCGACCGGGGTGTCACAAGTCACGAGCATCTAAAGAAGTCTGAACACAACTATAGGGCCAATAATATACCAAATAAAATTTAGAATCAAAAGACGAAGTTCGGTGTCGCGAACGCAGGCGGTCACCTTGCTTAGCTACGATAGCAAAATCCTCAATCAGCTCAACCCGCTATCGGGTAACATTACCTGCAATTGCACACGAGGTGCAGGGAGTAAAGTGAGTACTCTAACTCAGTGAGTAATAAAAGTAAATAATAATTGAGCAGCAAGAAATCACGTAAGGCACTCCATCATGCTATATGGAATAGTGCAACCCTTGAGAAGATAGTAAAACCGTGAAATCCTTTAGAAAATATCTGAGCTCAGTTAAAACCTCTTTTGAAAATATCTTTTTCAACAGTTAAGCAAATGAATGCGAAACAGATAGTGCAAGTTGGCACATAAGTCAGCCCCTCGGGCACAACACTCCATTAACAAATAACACCAGGGTATCTGGTAAACAGTGCAAGAAGTAGCATGGATACCGATAAAAAGAGAGTGTTGAATATCATGACACATAATACAAACAGGAACCAATGCATGAGTGCAATGCAATGCATATGACCGCTGCAGCGTGCAGCCCGATCCATTTGGGTACCCGCGCTCACTGTGGGGGTTCAGACTTCAGAGGGGCTCCTATAGCCCAAGCGCAATATCAATGTAACACCGCTGCGGTGTGCAGCCCGATCCATACTCAGTCCAAAAATGCACATTTAACACTGCTGCGGCGCGCAGCCCGATCCATGCTCAGTCCAAAAAATGCACATAAGCCCCTTGGGCAATAATAAAATAATAGTTCTCAACTCAAAATGTCAGTAAAATATCATTTAAGTTTTCAAATCTTAGAAAGATGGCTGAGTTTGCAAAACAGTACTTAAAACCTTGGACTGAGATCAAATAATATGCATAAGTAATGCGAAAACTATAATATCAATCCCTGAAGGATTCAAACAATTGGCACGAAGCCCAAATATGGAAATCAGCCCAAATCATGACAATATCAGGTAGATTTCAGTAAATTACACAGTAAACACAACAACCGGGCAGACCAAGTCACAATCCCCCAACAGTGCTGTACCCCACGCTCGCTATCTGGCATGCAAGTCACCACAATACAGTACTATGGTGTGCAAATCTAGGGTTTCAAACCCTCTGTATATCATTTATAAGTATTACTCACCTCGAACCAGCAAAATCTCTAGCTCACGACACTTTTGCCCCTCAAATCGGCCTCCACGCGCGTCGAATCTATCCAAAATCAGAGTGAATACATCACACTATGCCAAGGGAACAATACCCAATCAAAAACAGTCAAAATATAGCAAAAATCTCGAAACTAGCAAAACCCGAGCCCCGGTCATACTCGTCAAAAAATTACAAAACTCACATTACCGGATTCCTCGTCTCGCCACGAGTTCATACATACTAAGAACTCCCAAATACGAGCTCAAATGACCTATCAAATCCCAATTTAAAATATCAAAACTCAAGCCCTAGTTCTTCCAAATTTGTTTTTCTCAAATTTCCATGAATTTAAAGGTGGATTTCACAACATAATCATGTTTTAAGACCAAGATTCTTACCTCAAGTCGTTCCCCCTTGATTCCCTCTTTAATTTTCTCCAAGAATCTTCAAAAACGAGCAACCATGGGTGAAAATAGACCCACCTTCGCGAACAAGCTGGTTTTTTAATAACATTCTGCCCGGGGGTGTTTCCCTTCTATGCGATCACAGTACACTCCATGCGATCACAAAGAATAAAATTCCAGCCCTCAAAATTACTCTTATGCGATCGCACTCATCACTGTGTGAATGCGATGAACAGACCCGCTGAGATATGCGATCACGGACAATATGCTGCGTTCGCACTGAACAACTCCTTAACCTTCTGCGATCGCAATTCACCCCTTTGCGAACACATTGCACAATTATGGAAATCTCCCGAAAATCTTCTACGTGATCGAAATTGAGCTTGTGCGATCGCAATGAGCAATTATACCTGCAACTGAAGCCTGCAATTTCTGCTAACTTTTAAGGTACAAAATGGTCTGTTTCACTATCTGAAACTCACCCGAGGCCCCCTGGACCTCAACCAAAAGCACCTACATGACTTAAAACATTATCCAAACTTTTTCCAATCATCAAAACACACCTAACAACATTAATCATCAATTCACATCGGATTCAAGCCTAAGTTCTTCAAGAACTTCCGAAATGCACTTTCGATCAAAAACCCGACCAAATGATCTCGGAATGACCTGAAAATTTGCACACATATCAAAAATTACCTAAAAAAGCTACAGAAACTCTCAGAATTTCATTTCGATCCTCGGATCAAATTCTCACCCATCAACCGAAATTCGCCAAAATACTAACTTCGCCAATTCAAGCCTAATTATACATCGGCCCTCCAAAATCAATTCCGATCGCACTCCTAAGCCACAAATCATCTGCCGAAGCTAACCGAATCACCGGAAACCAAATCAGAGCCCTATAACTCATAAGTCAACATCTGATTGACTTTTCCAACTTAAGCCTTCCTTAAAGAGACTAAGTGTCTCATTTCTTATCAAAACCAATCCAAATCAACTCTAACACACCACATACCGATAAAAAAACATGAAGAAGAATAAAATGGGGGAAACAAAGAAATAACATATGAGACGATGGGTTGGGTCATCACACAAATCCAGCAATCATCAAACACAGTAACAACAGCAGCCAGCATTTACATGCAATGTATAGAAGTGTAGTATCAGTACAACCGACCCCATGTACTGGTAAGTAACAAACCTAACCTTAGGTTGAAAGTAGTGACAAGCTAGAACATAGGTCGGGTCCAACACCAATAGCCAAAAACAGTTCATAACAATATAAAGCAATTAAATAAACAAATAGTTCAAAGATAAAATGCTCAGCCATTTCATAGTTTTCCAAAAATAAGTTTGCTTTTTGAGTATATCAGTAAAAAATCAAATCCTTTACCAAAATCGTCAAAACAATATGAGTAAGTTTGAAAACTATAATTTTTCCCCAAACCCATTCATTAGGTAAATGTTTCGTTTTCAGATAGTATGATGAAGGTACATCTCTATGCCTACACGTAAAGATACAGGTAAAACCATGAATGTCACCAAAATCGGGCAACAAAAGGAAATGCGTCTCTATACATGTATCTCAAGTAAGCATGTCAAATGCAATGCCTCTCAGTGATGAACTCGTGTACTCACACTCTTAAAGTACTCAATCTCACTATCTCGCATTTCTCTCTTACCATGCTCAATACTCAGCACACTCAATCACTCAGCACTATACAATACTCATTGCAGCGTGCAATCTGATCCATATATATATAGACATAAGGCTCGTTGTGGTATGCAACCTGATCCATATACATATAGGCATAAGGCTCGTTGTGGTGTGCAACTCGATCCATATATATAGCCATAAGACTCGTTGCGGCGTGCAACCCGATCTCTCTCTATATATATATATATATATACACATACACACACACACACACACACACACACATATAGTCAACTAAGATCACTAAGGGTGTACAGACTCCGGAGGGGCTCCTTCAGCTCAAGCTCTATAACATTGCGGCATGCAGCCGGATCCCAAAAGATGTAATCAATATAACGTGTTGCGGCGTGCAGCCCGATCCCATAGTATCACTCTCACTTCAAGCCCTTGGCCTCACTCAGTTATCAAACTCTCCAGTGTCACTCACAGGCTCACAATTTCATGAAACTAGCGCAACAACAATGATACGAGGTATCAATAAACACAGCTGAGGTTGAGATATGATATGAATGCATGAATATGAATTAGTACGAAATATCAATGAAATCAGTGAGATGACAGCAAAAAACAACCACTATTTCTAACAATATCACCATAAATCCCAAATACGATATCTAGCATGATTGACAGCTCAGTTGCTTTATCACATGGTGAAAACACAGGTATTAAAAAATAGGGTCACTATACAGTGCCATGGAAACAACAGAGTAACAATTCACAAGGTGCACACCTACATGCCCGTCACCTAGCATGTTTTTCACCTTATCATCAATTACATAGCACATAATTCGAGATTTCATACCCTCGGCACTAATTTTAGAAGAGTTACTTACTTCGAACAAGCCAATTCCAATACTAAGCAAGCCAAGCAATGCTCCAAAAATACCATCTTACACGTTCCGACCTCCAAAGGGCTCGAAATTGACGAAAAACAACTCAAATACATCAAACAATGCTAAAGGAACCAAAATAACACAGTTTGATTTTTTTATACACAGGGATTTTTGCACATTCTAGGTGACAGGTGTATGTGCGGACACCAGAGTAATCATGATCCGAGTTGACTTTTAGATTATTACCGAACTTATTTTGCTATCATATCTTTTTATATCTATATTTTTCCTACTTTTTGGATTATCTGAGCCTTGATTCATGTTATAAAACATGTTTGAGCTACGTGATTATTCTGTTGAGACCTAATGAGGACTATTTCTATTGTTTTGAGCTATTTGTCTTAACTGTAGTTATAAACTTAACCATGGTTCTTCATTTGCATCTCATGTCTTAATTTCTGTTTATTATTCGTTGTTACATGGCACATTGTTGTAGCTTTCCATATGTGTAACACACCATATATTTTCGTACGTAAGAGTACGTCATAAGTCAATTGATATAAGCTCAGAAATAAGATTATATTTAAAAGTATATAAAGTAATTTAATCATGTTTCTTTAGCATTTACAAATATTTAAGATCATGAATAACACATAGCAAGAGGGTTGGAAGGCTTAGAAGCTAAATGAATTGAAAAAAATAAGTTTTGTCGGAAGTCGACAAGTTGGGAATGTAATGACATTTACTTTTTGGGGTGAGACTAGGGTGCTTAACATGATAAGGATTTTATATTATGAGTGATTATAGTTTTATCATATTCGTATGTTGAGTTTTGAAGTCAAGCTAGTTGTGGAAGAAAAGTTGGCAAAGGTCATCACCTGTTACATTCATAAATGTGCTAAATATTAGGTCAAATGTACCAGAGTATTTTTCTAATATAACAAGTATTATAGGTCTATCCATCTATCAAATTGAATATATACGAGTCTAGTTTCTAAAGCATTAAACCATTCATTGATACAACATCGTAGCGTAGATATATTCGTATTTTTGCGGGATTGCGCAAGCAGCTCCCTATGGGATCCACTTAGGCAGTTAAGATCTCTTGATATATATGTTACGCCTAAAGCCCATTTTAACTAATTATTATTTACCCTATTTAGACCTTAGGAACCTAAAAACTTTCTCTCAAAATTTTCTCATGAGTGAAGACCCAAACAAAGGGCATATAACAGAAATAAAGTGTCGGAAATTCTGTGGCGCTAGTGAGTTTCTTGTTCTTCTTGTGGTTGCTGATTTAGGAGTGATCACAGCTTGTGTGAGGAGTTTTTTAAAGTGTTTTAAGTCCTGTAAAATACTCTCCCAAGGTTTTCATATCAATCCTAGGTAATTTCAAGTCTTCCAAAATGATTCTAGTGCTGAGAAACCCGAATTGATTGCCAGTTTTGCTTCCGTGTTCTTGTGGCTGCATTGGAAGGATATTTTGTGGTAAAGTAAGTTAAAATTAGATTTTATATATATATATATATATATATATATATATATATATATATATATATATATATATATATATATATAT
>MU700375.1:48171-70539 GCA_026770625.1 Nicotiana glauca
ATATATATTTAAAGGTAAGTAACCTCTTACTATATATGTTTTTAAGCTTATCCAAGTTACTGCTAAGTTGTTAAAGCTATAACTTGTGAGATATCGATAGAAAGGCTTGTTCGTAATTCTGTTGATCCTTGGACTGTTTGGGAGGTGTTATTTCAGAGTTTTATGGCTGAAAAATATATGGAATAAACTGAGCATATTATGTTGTTATTATCAATATTTTTCTGAATATAAATAAGAGGGAAAGGGTCCAAAATATAGTGTTATTAGACATGAACCAAGCTTGCCTCTCGATGTATTATTGTGCTGGTTGTGTTCCATATAGCTATCGGTTGTTGTTTGGTGACTTTTAGTAACTTACGGGATTTAGTACAAATAGGGGAAGTGCTTTCAATTTTCTTGTATAATATTGGTTTTGACATATGAGATTTACAACGCTTATGTGATGACGACAAAGTCGGTTTACTCATTGGAGACATAAAAAGGTCATATTGAGCTTGATTGACGATCGGAAAGAAGATTGAAAAGGTATATTAAGAAACTTCCTTATTTCTTTTATCATGATCTAAAGTGAAATGAACTTAAGTAATACTCTATTTCATAACGTGCCTAATCCTAGCAACTACCGAGTTGCGCTATAGTTGGCTGGGTACGATACCTATTATGCAACCACTGATTAGTTGGATTTTACCAAACTCCATGTGGTCGGGTATGATTCTACCGAGCCTTATGATTGTTTAGTATGTTTTTACCGAGTCCTCTTCGATTCTAGGTACAATATGATGATGATGATGCCTACAGAGGCGTATGTTCTTAAAAGTTTATGTATATATATATATATATATATATATATATATGCATTTCATGTCAGTAGCCCTTAGAAGCACTCAGATGCTATAGGTTGTATCTCATCTATCTCTCTTTACATTACTGTTCTTATTTATATTTTCATGCCTTACGTACTCAGTTCTTTATTCGTATTGACGTCCCTTTTTCTTGGGACGCTGCATTTCATGCTTGCAAGTCCCGGTAGATAGGTTGACGGTCCTCCTAGTAGGCTATAAGCTCAGCGGAAGGTGTTGGTGCACTCCACTTGTTCTAGAGTTGCCTATTTGGTCAGTATGCTTTCGACATATGATTTGGACTCTAGGACGACACTCAGGATTACATTTGGAACTACAGATCGGTATTCCGGGAGATCCCCGTCCACTATGAGTTGGACTACGGGACGACACTCAGGATATCCAGTGGATATTTATATTTGGGACTACGAATCAGTATTTTGGGAGATCCCTACGCACTATGCATTGGAATACGGGACGGCACCCGAGAGATCCACTAGATAATTATATTTGGGACTACAGGACGGTATCCTCAGAGATCCCCAGTTATTATTTCTACATTGAGTTGTACTCCTTCAATGATTATTTTGTCTTTGTTGTAATTGTTGTTATCAAATCAAGTGTTTTAACTGTTAGATTATTTTACTATTATGATCCTTTGTGTTGGAAATAATAATGTTTACAATACCTCTCCATATTTTATATATATATATATATATATATATGTATATTTCAATACTACAAATTTCAGTAATTGTTATATTTTTTACTCAATTAGTTTCTCAATTAAATTTTCTTAAACCGTTTGAGGTTGTATTTTACTTAAAAAGTAATTTCTACTAAGTTAATTTATTAAATTCCATGTTAAAGGTAATAAATTATTCGATGTTGTATTTTAATTGAAAATGGTACCTTCTTTATTCAAATAATTTCTAATAATAACTTCATCTTTTCTTGTTGAGTTCCTTATTGGTTTAGAAAATGTACTCTACTTTATGTTATGCAAATGAGACTCCTTGAACATCTTAATAGCATTGTTTATAGACCCTATATACTGAGTAACATGATAACATCGTTGCACAAAGTGAGATAGAAATATGTGAGCACGAGGTGTCGGGTGTGCTAAAGGTTTGGTAATTTGAGGTTATGATATGAGACATAGAGTTTGAGATGGCTGGAATTGTACATCAGAAACGATATGATTTATTGAGCTGACATCGCCTTCTTATTTCAGTACATTTTACTTGTCTGTGTCCTAGCTATGTTGGTGTTAATTTACTTGGTTACCTTTATTTCCATCCGTGTTTCCTTTTATTGTTTCTACTTTCATAGTTTGAGTTTCTCTCTGCTGCTGATATTACCTTGTTATCGTATCTTGATAGTTTATCATTATATCATGTTTAGTTTATTTGAACAGTAGGTGCCTTGATTGTTCCTCGTCACTACTCCACCGAGGTTAGTCTTGATACTTACTAGGCACCGCTGTGGTATGCTCATACTACACTTCTGTATATTTTTATATACAAATCCAGTATTTGGTCGATAGCAGCTGTGTGGATCGTCACGGCAGAGACTCAAGGTAAACCCGCTACCACGTTCGCAGTCCTCGGAGTCACCTTCAGTTGTACTTATTTTTATTGGTTCCTTTTATTTTGGAACAGTGACATATTTATTTGTATAAGTGCTCTTAGAAAAGCTAATGACTTGTACCACCAGCTTTGGGAATTGTAATTTGTTCAGAGTAATTTAATTTAAAGATAGTAAATATCAATGTAATTTCTGTTAATGTTAAGCTTACCTAGTTTAGAAACTAGGCGCCATCACGACTCCTTTGGAGGGATTTTTGGGTCGTGACATTCCAACTTGTTCAAATACATGAACTTCAAGATTTTCAACATCCTCATTACCAATCACACTAGAGTCAACTAAATTTATATCCTTATCGTCCCCGGTTGACTTTAGTATTACTTCTTCAACATCGGCATCCTCAAATTCTAGTTTGTTAGATTGTTGGTGTTCTACTCTGACCTCCATTAGAACCTTAATTTTGATATCTAATTCATGCCATTCTTGTCTACTATCCACAATAGTGGCTTGTTGAGCATTAAATTCTTCAAATAGTTGACTCACTTGTGCCTCCAGGTTGCGAATAGTAGCATATTACCTTTGTATGTGCAATTGTTTCTCATTATTTTATTCCACAAGGTACCTTAGCATATCCTTGATCTCTTTCAGGTCACCATCCCTGGGTTCTTTGTTCTTATTAACTTTACAAGAAAAAGAAGAACCATCAAGTAACGGGTTGGGAGAAGATAAGAAATATAAGTACAACCATAAAAGTGACCATCATGGCCACCACACATATCACACACAATCCACACATAAGATTGAGTTGGTGTACATAACTCGCTCTCAAAAAATATTTTGATAATTTTGCCCTGGGTGGTTTCCTCCACAATATGCATAAGAAGAATCAAAAGTAGAATTACCAACATAAAAAGTCTCATAATTCCAAGATGCCATGTCTCTAAAAAAACAAAATAAAAGTTCAAACTTGACACGAAGCAATATTTACAGCTAAACTACACCGTTAGTGACCGGCAACGGCGTAAAAATTTGATCATGCCCAGCTCTAGTCCTAAAAAGGATAAGCGGTCTCTACAAATATAATTCGGTCTAAAAGTCCAGAGTTGAATCTCACAGAGAATTAAGGTTTAGCTACAACTGTTCACTATCACCAAGAAGACAAGATCGAACAATTTTAAAATTATAAATATGAAAATTCTTATGTCTAACCAATTAACTTACAAATTAAAGGAGTAAATTAACAACTACAGATACTAAAGGTTGAAGACAAGATTAAGGAGGTCTAGAGTTATGATTTTCTCAATTATCGGAATCCTTCCTGCTACGTCTCCTATAATTTTGCCTAACTATTCTCTACTGATCTTAAGCTCTTTAGGTGTCATAATTCTTTTCCGAGCAACTACAATTATTTACTATTCATATTATCCCGAACTACGCTAGCTGGCACAATCTTACCACATATTATGACCACGTCAAGGCTTTATTATTCCTAAATCCGCCTTTAAACCTGCCGTATTGATTCCTCATATACGTTAGGAGTGAAGTTGTTCAACAACTACCTAAATATGTACCCTTTCCCAAGCAATACATAATAAAATTGGAACATGCAATTGATGGCCATTTAATCAACATAAGTAAGCACGTAGTTGAACAAGTAAAGAAATTCAAAGGCTAAACTATATTCAAACTTAACAAGAATTCATCCTCCAAAAGGTTCCATCAAAATCCTAAATGATAAATTAGATACTCATAGTAGTATATGAAAATTGCCATGACCCAAAATCCATTAAAGATCGTGAGGTAGCATAATACCATTATTAGGCAAGCCAACGAGAATTTATTAACTTAATTACTCTCTCTATTTTTGAATTTTTAAAATCATAATTTCCATCAATTAAATGATAAGCGATAAAATTCACAGAGTAAATGATAATATTTTCTTACAGCCACTATATTGAACAACCTATAAATAACCCTAAAACTAGGTGTCACAAGTGCATGAACATCACTAGGAAGTAAAATAAAATACAGTATCTATCCAGAATATAAATTAGATAGGAAAATATAAGTAACTCTGAAGGAGACTTTGTTGGCTGCGGAGCGTAACCTGGAATGCAGCTCACCTAAGTCCCCGCAAATAACCACACCTTTGCACCCACAAGGCCATTAGACATTTATGTACCTGCATAAAAATGTGCATCAAGTGTAGTATGAGTGCGTATTTAGCCTAACCCTGGATGAGTAGTGACGAGGGGTCGACATCACCATTTACTAGTGGTCTAATAATATCAGGTACAGAAATGATAAGCAAATGTGAGGCAAAACAAATAAACAAAATAAACAAGTATAAATATGTGATACAATCCCCCTCTTTGGAATAAACTCAAGCCCTACATTAACAATTTCCTCCTTAACCGGAGCATATATAGATATAGTGGACCTCATCAGATATGTTATCATAATCCAAATCAGGAAAATTAACAGATACACTGGTTTCTTGCCAAGTATTATGCACGATTTCCATGAGGATATTTTATAGAAATGCTGAGTCCTGCGACTCTATCCAACATAAATATTTAAACTCTGCACTGCCGAGGGTCGAACGGCACGAACCATACATGCATCTATTATACTACCGATGTGAACGGCCCGCTCCCATGAGAGTGTGGTACATATATCCTGACGAGGCGAACAATCCAATCCCATAAGATGTGAAGTACATAATCCTGCCGAGACGAATAGCCAATCTCATTAGAATAAGAAGCTTTGACGGTTTCTTGACCCCACTCACGAATAAACGTGTGATTTATAATTTCTTTAACAAAATCCTTTCAATGAAACATATATATCACGGAAATATGCCATAAGAGGACTACAATTATTCAGTGACTAATCATGAACTCATGAAGTCTCTACAATAGCAAGTCTAGTCTCAAGTAGTAATGTAAAACAGAGGAATTTAATAGGCGAGAGACTGCTCAAATAGTGCAGCTATTGCAAAATGTGAACCTAAGCCTACCCAGACAATAACATGAATGTAGCTCTGTATGGTCTCTCATCACCTCGCGCATATGTAGCCGCCACAACAACTAGCACACATCAATTTACAACACCTAGGGATAACTTTCCCCTCACAAGGTTAGACAAGAGATTTAACTCACTCTGAAATTCCATAACCGGCTCCAACGCCACTCTATCACTTCAAACAGATGCTCGTCGCTTCAAAACTAGTCAAACAACGTGCACACAAAATAAATGTACTATAATGCTCACAGCAAATCAATTTAAACAAATTCTCAACTCTACTCGCAAGTCAATAAATCAACCCTCGGGCCCACATGCCCAGATTCCAAAAACTTTCGAAGATAAACTTTGCTCATAACACCACAAAATCAAATATATAATTTATTCTAAATTCCATATAAAATTTTATGGTCAAAATTCAAAAATACCAATTTCTAGGTTTTTCTTCAAAATCCCAAATTTCTACAAATTTTCATGTCTAAATCCATATATAATCCAAGTACTTAACTTGCAATAGGTGAGAATCACTTACCTAGACATAAATGATGAAGATGGAGCTCCAAAATGGCTCCATGACCGACTCCCATGGAGGAAATGAAGTGAAAATGGCCAAAATCTCGTTTGAAAACAACTCACTGCCCTGTCTGACCCTTCTTCGCGAAAGCGGCACAGTCCTCACGTTCGCAAAGCTCAACAACCTCACGCCTAGAAATCTCCCTTCGTATTCGCGACCCTATGATCGCGTTTGCGAAGGCCAGCTTCCCTGCCCCTTCGTGTTCGCGTTCTCATCTTCGCGTTTGCATAGGCCAAACGGCCTTAGGCTGCCCAGCTCCCCCCTTTTCTTCTTCGCGTTCGCTCCAATCACACAAAATAGTCCCATAATATAACACGGACCTGCTCGAAGCCTCAAATTGCATCAAACAATATCAAAATCATGAATCGCATCCCAATTCAAGCTTAATGAACTTTAGAACTTCAAACTTCTACATTCGATGTCGAAACCTATCAACTCGAATGACCTCAAATTGTGCACACAAGTCACATTCAACATTATGGACCTACTCCAACTTCCTAAATCAAAATCTGACCCCGATATCAAAAAGTCCACTCCCTGTCAAACTTCTCAAAAACCTTCAAATTTCTAGCATTCACCAATGACCCCGAAATGACCTACGGACCTCCAAGTCCACTTCCGGACGTACTCCCAATACCAGAATCGCCATACAGAGCAATTCTCATACTCGGAATCCTATACAGACATCGATAACAGTGAAATGCACTTTAACCCAAATTTATAAAATTCTTTCAAAGTACTAACTTTCCACAATATGTACTGAAACGCTCTCGGGCCATTCAAAATCCGATCCAGACATACGCCAAGGTCTAAAATCATCATATGAACCAGTTGGAACCTTCAAATCCTAATTCCTATATCATTTACTCAAATTTAAATATTGGTCGATTCTTCCAACTTAAAGCTTTTAAAATGAGAATTGTCTCTCCAAATTAACTCTGAACTTCCCAAAATTCAATTCCGACCATGCGTACAAGTCATAACACCTTAAGAGAAGTTTCTCAGGGCCTCAAACTGTCGAACGACATGCTAGAGCTAAAAATGACTGGCCGGGTCGTTATATTCTTCCCACTTAAACATAAGTTCATCCTCGAACGTGCTAGGAACTGCTCTAGAGTTGTCTGAAATTACTGTTCAACACCTCATGCACCTACCCATGCTACCACAACCCAGTTGAGCACCTTAGCTCGAGCCAATCTGAAGATCTTCCCCTTTATTTAGGCAAATAAGCCTTAGAGCCAAATTCCAACATCCAAAATTCTCTACCGGGACTGTTTACAACATGCAAACACCGTATCAATCATTACATGATGTACCAATATTTGATTTTATACTCTTACTGAATTCACAACAATGCACCGTATAATTTATATGACCATAATGACATCCTCTGAAAACAATAACCGGAATCCCATGAATCTGATGCCCACAACACACCTCATGACATATATAAATCATGGTTCAGCTCTCACAATATTGCCACGATAGAAGAGATGCGTAGAAACTCATAACCACCTGCCGAATCACAATTCATGGAGTCTCTCGTCCCGACAAGAACTATTACCTCATTCTGGGGCAAATATCAATATTTTCTTTTTAACACACTTCATACAAATTTTATCGCACTGATCCCAAGTCCAAAAATCTCGTCTCAGACAGTATATGTTTTTCAAGAAATAAGCCACCTCAGACACTACCAAAAGTCTCATATGATGCCACCATGTGCTAACAATCCACAACTCGAATGTGATACATCAGGAAACGAACCCTAGAAAGAACTACTCAACCCACCCAACTAATTAAACAACCAAAGGGATGTTATGAACCTTCCTTAGAAACTAAGAAACAAAACACACAAGAATGGATATGGGGAACTATACTCAATATCACACTGTTGTGGCGTGCAATCCGATCTACACATGATACCGTTGCGGCATGCAACCCCAACTATGTTACCTACGGCGGCGTGTCACCCGATCCAAACAATATACCAATGGTGGTGTGCCACCATGTCCAAAAAACATACTAGTGGTTGTGTGCCACCCGATAAGCTACGAAATTCAAGCACAACTAAAGTGCAATAAATGACCTACATCTCGAGAGCCATACTGCCCATATAACACCACAAACTACACGGGATCTCAATACGAGTGCAAATAATCAAACCACCTCACCACTTGGCATAATATAGATTACACGAAGTAGCTGATGACAGGAATAACATCCAAGGCCTGAAGACTCCTCCATAAACAACGCTAAGCTAAAATGAACACATTCGGCCTGATATAGATCCCACATTCACATTTAGATCACACACATCAAGCCTATTTTGACCGTATTGCATTAGGCTAATAACCTTTCAAGGATCCACAGTAACACTTTTTTTCCATGACACACAAGAGCATCCGTCAAATCCAGGACAAACTTACACTGTTCTCAACCAAATGAATTGATCGCCCTGCAGGCATAATTTCTCAAATTAGCGATAGTACCAAAATCTCCATACTTGGTCTCAATCATTGATAAATTAAGTGACTACAGGTCATACTTATATAATCTTCCCATGGAATACGCTCTCACGACCTTCCACACGAGGTAACAAGTTCGCACATCCATACCACTGGCCATACTAATACTATAAAGCAAATCAAGGATCCGCAAATCAATACACAAAGCCTCTTGCACATGACACCAATCTTAGGTGATGCTAAAGACAATACCAGCTTGCTTTAAACGTCCAAATCCTTTTCTGCTCGTCCAAGCTCGTGATATTCTTGCCAACACCAAACGGCAACCTTGATCCTCAACTTCCAATTCCCATACCACTCACCGCACCTAACATATCAATACACGATAGTACAAGAGTTTCACCATAAATCCTAAACCATTGGTGGAATAAACACTTCATCATCTTGAAACCTTTTACTTACCTTATCTCAAAATAATCAATGCATCATGCAATAGAATTCTCAAACCGCGGGAGTTACAACCTGATGACGCGATCTAAACCGCCATGACTCTTCCAGACTCCATTTACTCAACCTAGTCCTTAGGACCAAATACCTTCCCAATAAATCTAGTTATGGTGGTTGTCAAGCCTCGCACGTTCCGCCACAAATGACATATATAACTAAATACGCTGAAGGAATTGATCACTACCACCATCATGCCGACTCAACCATTGCTAACCAATCCAGCTTCTTCTAATTTACCTTGTACTTGCCTTAGGAAATAATTATAGCTCTATTCAAAACATCACGAACCAAAATCCACACTCATCCTGAGTGACCTCATTTCACGAGACCATGTTGTCTCAAAACCCATGAACCATCTCATACCCTCCTTGTGCGCATATTCACATCTTCAACTGGTACACCCATTCTGATAATTCCTCTATGAGTTCGAAGTTATTTTCTCCCATTCCCCAATGCTATACCACAAACCAAAGATAACATGGAAAATTCTAAGCTCTTTTTCATAATCTGTTGCAAGCTCGATACTTAACAATACTACAGACTCGAAATCACGAGGCAGCGCACTTTAACTTTTGAATTGACTATGACTGTTTATGAGATTCACCCACTCCGGCTTAGTCCGAATATAAAAAATTCCAAGGCCTTGCTAGCACATGAACACTTTCTCAAAGAAGCACCCGACTGGATCACTTTCCTTGTACTTCACATCTACACGAAGTATAAACTCCGAGTCTTCCCAAAGCCTGAACATGAATTGATAAGGCTAATTATAGCACACATTCCTTAAGTCCTTTACTCAAATCACCACTGATGTTTTCTTTCCTTAGTTGTAATAAACCACCAATGCACCGATAACCGGGAACCTCACAAGTAGACAACCACGCAATCAATTCGTAGACGGTAGGGCTATCCCACTTAGCTTGAAGATATCATTGGATAACTCTGGAACCCGCCAAGAGTCCTCATCCCCCATTGACATGATCTTGCACAATCAACCCACCAAATTTCTCAAAATCCTTTTGTTAACATTTCATGAACACCCTGAATCACTAGCCACCTTTACATACGCGACCTCTTACCGGATAGCCAGTAAAATTCTTTAGATGAGATTCATCAATAATAGGCAACCTCTAACCTATTCATAGGAGATAACCCGCGTGTGGAAATTCCATGCCAACATCACCCAACGGTGCTGCACTGGGTAAAATTACTACGAAATCAGTAAACTATCCTGTACAAGTCCATTCACTCCCCCATTGACATCGCTAAAAGTGCGACAATACATTCCAATCCGAAGTCATGCTGCATTCCTCTTCATATTAAGCAGACTCTTTACTGTCATATCCAATATTACTCAGTATAGTAGTCATATGCCACTCTCCTATTTTGGCTAACCGTCTTCTTTAAGTAACTGCTCGGCCTCTACTTTTCATACTTGACCTGTGAGTAATTCAACCACCATGAGACACCTTCCGCCATGTCCATCCTCATTCTCCTCTGCCCAACCGTTGCCTCACAACTGAATCCATCTCTACAGGACTTGAACTAATAGATTACCACCAACTTTAAGCCTCCTAGAAGATCATCCATATCGAGTCACCAACATTGGAAATACCCCTTCGATCCTGAACCACTGCACCCCGTGATATTTGGCATCCTTTCACAATACCCTGTCCTATAGGCAAATTGAGGAAGACCATAGCACTGGCGAACTTCACACATTCAACAAGGACAACAACGCCACATCACAGATGGAGATTCCACCACACTCACAAATATCAAGTCGCATTACTCCATCAACCCAAACCTGAACATTCTTAGTCTGATTGTCTTTCCTCTGCCGGAAATAAAATGCTGAATCTCTAAATCATGCACTTAGTAAAACCTCCTTTCAAGTTATTCACTACCTAGACGCATAGGCAAGCATCCTACTACTACACAAATACTGTGTGATACCAACGCACGAATCCTCATAACAATCAATGCCAAATCTCAAAACCTTAGGTAATATTGATATTGAGCTAAAACTACAGAACAACCTTCCACAAGGCAACGACAATAGCCCAATCAAATACGCAGGGAGAAACATCCTGCATTATATCTGCAGTACCATTACGATTTCTCAATTCCCAATTGATAGCAAGCGCTTCACGTCACATAAGATTTAATAGGAAATAAATAAAGGCATAAGCCCCAAGGTAAATCAAATCGCACGAAGAGGAAATCAAGGAGGGAAGTGCTCCTAACAGCCTTGTAGCCTCTCAAAGATAAGTACAAACGTCTTCCTACCGATCTGCAAGATTCTACTAGAATTTCTTATGACTCGTGAGACCTATGTGAACCAAGTGCTCTAATATCATATTGTCATGAACCAAAATCCATTAAAGGTCGTGAGGGTGCCTAACATTATTGGCACGGAAGCAAACGATAATTTATTAACTAAATTACTCACTTTTTTTTGTATTTTTGAAATCATAATTTCCTTTTGTTAAATGATAAGTGATAAAATTCACAGAGTAAATGATAATATTTCCTTACAACCACAATACTTAACAACCCATAAATAATCTCAAAACAAGGTGTTACAAATGCATGAGCATCACTGGGAAGTAAAATAAATTACAGCATATGTCCGAAATATAAATTAGATAGGAAAATATAAGTAACTCTGAAGGAGATTCTGCAGGCTGCAGAGCGTAACCGGGGATGCAATTCACCTAAGTCCCCGCAAATAACCACACCACTGCGCCCACAAGGCCACTGTGGCAGATATGAGGCATAAAAAATAAATGAAATAAACGAGTATAAATGCGTGGTACAATCCTCCTCTTTGGAATAAACTCAAGCTCTCCATTAGAAATGTCCTCCTTAATATGAGCATATATATATATAGATATAGTGGATCTCATCAGATATGTTGTCATAATTCAAATCAGGAAAACTCACAGATACACTAGTTTCTTGCCAAATAACGCACGATTTCCATGTGGATATTTTATAGAATTGTCGATGCATATGACCCGATCCAACATAAATATTTTAACCCTGCACTGCTGAGGATCGAATGGCACAATCCATAGATGCATCTATTAAAATATCGAGGCGAACGGCCCGCTCCCATGAGAGTGTGGTACATAAATCCTGCCTAGGCGAATGGACCGATCAATTAAGATGTGAAGTATATAATTTTGCCGAGGCAAACTACCCGATCATTAGAATAAGAAGCTTTGACAGTTCCTTGACCCCACTCATGAATAAACGTATGAGTTACTCCCTCCGTTTCATATTGTTTGAGGTAGTTTGACTCCGCACAGAGTTTAAGAAAAAAGAATAAGACTTTTAAAACTTGTGGTCTTAAAAGATTAAGAGGTAAAAGGTTTGTAGGGCCATACCATTTGTGTGGCTATAAAAGCTTCTCACTAAGGGCAAAAAGGATAAAATGAAGAGTTTAAAGTTGAATTATTTCCAAATTTAGACATGTGTCATTTATTTTGGAACTGACTAAAAAGGAAAATACCTCAAACAATATGAAACGGAGGAGGTATAATTTCTTTAACAAAAACCTTTCAATGAATCATATATATAACAGAAACATGTCATAAGAGGAGTAAAATTATTTAGTGACTAATCATGAACTCATGAAGTCTCTACAATAGCAAGTCTAGTCTCAAGTTGTAATGTAAAATAGAGGAATGTAATAGGCGAGAGATTGCTCAAATAGTACAGCTATAGCATGATGTGAAACTAAGCCTGCCCGAACAATAATATGAATGTAGCTACGTACGGGCTCTCGTCACCTCGCTTGTGTGTAGCCCCCACAACAAATAGAACACATCAATTTACAACACCTAGGGGTAATTTCCCTCTCACAGGGTTGGACAAGAAACTTACCTAGCTCCAGAGATCCATAACCGACTCGAACATCACTCTATCACTTCAAACCAATGCTCGTCGCTCCAAAACTATTCAAACAATGTGCAAACCCATAAAATGTATTCTAATACTCATAACAAATAAATTTAAACAAATTCCTAACTCCTCCCGAAAAGTCGATAAATCAACCCTCGAGCCCACGTGCCCGGATTTCGAAAAATTTTGAAGATAAACTTTGCTTGTAACACCACGAACTCAAATATATAATTTATTTCAAATTTCATGTCCAAATTTGTGGTCAAAATCCAAAAATACTAATTTCTAGGTTTTACTTCAAAATCCCAAATTTCTTCAAATTTTCATGTATAAATCAATATATAATCCAAGTACTTAACTTTCAATAGGTGGGAATCACTTACATTGACATAGATAATAAAGATAGAGCTCCAAAATCCCTCCAAGACCGGATCCCATGGAGGAGATGAAGTGAAAATGGCCAAAATCCCATTTTAAAACAACTCACTGCCTAGTCCGACCATTCTTCACAAACGCGGCACAGCCCTCGCGTTTGTGAATCTCAACAACCTCACACCCAGAAATCTCCCTTCCCGTTTGCGACCTTCTAATCGCGTTCGCGCAGTCCAGTTGCCTTGCCCCTTCACGTTCGCGTTCCCATCTTTGCGTTTGCATAGGCCAAACGGCCTTAGACCCAGCTCCCCCTTTCTTCTTCGTGTTTGTGTCGCCACGACTATGTTCGCGAAGTCTTGTCCTCTATGAGTTCGAAGTTATTTTCTCCCATTCCCCAATGTTATACCACAAACCGAAGATAACATGGAAAATTCTAAGCCCCTTTTTCATAATCTGTTGCAAGCTCGATACTTAACCATACTACTTACTCGAAATCATGAGGCAGCGCACTTTAACTTTTGAATTGACTATGACTATTTTTGAGAGTCACCCACTCTGGCTTAGTCCGAATATAAAAAATTCCAAGGCCTTGCTAGCACATGAACACTTTCTCAAAGAAGCACCCGACTGGATCACTTTCCTTGTACTTCACATCTACACGAAGCATAAACTCCGAGTCTTCCCAAAGGCTGAACATGAATTGATAAGGCCAATTATAGCATACATTCCTCAAGTCCTTTACTCAAATCACCACTGATGTTTTCTTTCCTTAGTTTTAATAAACCACCAATGCACCGATAACCGGGAACCTCACAAGTAGACAACCACGCAATCAATTCGTAGACGGTGGGGCTATCCCACTTAGCTTGAAGCTATCATTGCATAATTCTGTAACCCACCAAGAGTCCTTATCCCCCATTGACATGATCTTGCACAATCAACCCACCAAATCCCTCAAAATCCTTTTGTTAACATTTCATGAACACTCTGAATCACTAGCCACCTTTACATACGCGACCTCTTACCGGATAGCCAGTAAAATTCTTTATAGAAGATTCATCAATGCCACGCGACCTCTAACCTATTCATAGGAGATAACCCGCGTGTGGAAATTCTATGCCGGCATCACCCAATGATGCTGCACTGGGTAAAATAACTACAAAATCAGTAAACTATCCTAAGCTCGTGCTTGTTCACTAGCTGTACAAGTCCATTTACTCCCCCATTAACATCGCTAAAAGTGCGACAATACATTCCAATCCGAAGTCATGTTTCATTCCTCTTCATATTAAGCAGACTCTTTACTATCATATCCAATATTCCTCAGTATAGTAATCATATGCCACTCTCCGATTTTGGCTAACTGTCTTCTTTAAGTAACTGCTCGGCCTTTACTTTTCATACTTGACCTATGAGTAATTCAACCACCATGAGACACCTTCCGCCATGTCCATCCTCATTCTCCGCTGCCCAACCGTTGCCTCACAACTGAATCCATCTCTATAGGACTTAAACTAATAGATTACCACCAACTTTAAGCCTCCTAGAAGATCATCCATATCGAGTCACCAACATTGGAAATATCCCTTAGATTATGAACCACTGCACCCCGTGATCTTTGGCATCGTTTCACAATACCCTGTCCTAAAGGCAAATTGAGAAAGACCATAACACTGGCAAACTTCACACATTCAACAAGGACAACTACGCCACATCACAGATGGAGATTCCACCACACTCACAAATATCAAGTCGTATTACTCCATCAACCCAAACCTGAACATTCTTAGTCTGATTGTCTTTCCTCTGCCGGAAATAAAATGTTGAATCTCTAAATCATGCACTGAGTAAAACCTCCTTTCAAATTATTCACTACTTAGACGCATAGGCAAGCATCCTACTACTACACAAATACTGTGTGATAGCAACGCACGAATCCTCATAACAATCAATGCCAAATCTCAAAACCTTAGGTAATATTAATACTGAGCTAAAACAATAGAACAGCCTTCCGCAAGGCAACGATAATAGCCCAATCAAATACGCAGGGAGAAATATCATGCACTATATTTGCAGTACCATTACGATTCCTAAATTCCCAATTGATAGCAAGCGCTTCACGTCACATAAGATTTAATAGGAAATAAATAAAGGCATAAGCCCCAAGGAAAATCAAATCGCACGATGAGGAAATAAAGGAGGGAAGTGCTCCTAACAGCCTTGTAGCCTCTCGAAGATAAGTACAGACGTCTTCCTACCGATCCGCAAGACTCTACTAGACTTTATTATGACTCGTGAGACCTATGTAAACCAAGTGCTCTAATATCACGTTGTCATGACCCAAAATCCATTAAAGGTCGTGAGGGTGCCTAACATTGTTGTCAGGGAAGCAAACGAGAATTTATTAACTAAATTACTCTTCTTCTTTTTTTGTATTTTTGAAATCATAATTTCCTTCTCTTAAATGATAAGTGATAAAATTCATAGAGTAAATGATAATATTTTCTTACAACCACAATACTGAACAACCCATAAATAATCTCAAAAAATCAAACGGCAAAATACATAGATGCATCTATTAAAATGTCGAGGCGAACGGCCCGCTCCCATGAGAGTGTGGTACATAAATCCTGCGTAGGCGAATGGACTGATCCAATAAGATGTGAAGTATATAATACTGTCGAGGCAAACTACCCGATCATTAGAATAAGAAGCTTAGACAGTTCCTTGACTCCACTCATGGATAAACGTGTGAGTTACTCCCTCCGTTTCATATTGTTTGAGGTAGTTTGACTCCGCACGGATTTTAAGAAAAAAGAAAAAGACTTTTAAAACTTGTGGTCTTAAAAGATTAAAGGGTAAAAGGTTTGTGGGGCTATACCATTTGTGTGGCTATAAAAACTTCTCACTAAGGGAAAAAGGATAAAATGAAGAGTTTAAAGTTGAATTATTTCCAAATTTAGACATGTGTCATTTATTTTGGAACAGACTAAAAAGGAAAGTACCTCAAACAATATGAAACGGAGGGAGTATAATTTCTTTAACAAAAACCTTTCAATGAAACATATATATAACGGAAACATGTCGTAAGAGGAGTACAATTATTTAGTGACTAATCATGAACTCGTGAATTCTCTACAATAGCAAGTCTAGTCTCAAGTTGTAATGTAAAATAGAGGAATGTAATAGGCGAGAGACTGCTCAAATAGTACAGCTATAGCATGATGTGAAACTAAGCCTGCCCGAACAATAACATAAATGTAGCTACGTACGGGCTCTCGTCACCTCGCTTGTGTGTAGCCCCCACAACAAATAGAACTCATCAATTTACAACACTTAGGGGTAATTTCCCTCTCACAGGGTTAGACAAGAGACTTACCTAGCTCCGTAGATCCATAACCGACTGGAACGCCACTCTATCACTTCAAACCAATGCTCGTCGCTCTAAAACTAGTCAAACAATGTGCAAACCCGTAAAATGTATTCTAATACTCATAACAAATAAATTTAAACAAATTCCCAACTCCGCTCGAAAAGTCGATAAATCAAACCTCGAGCCCACGTGCCCGGATTCTGAAAATTTTTAAAGATAAACTTTGCTTGTAACACCACGAACTCAAATATATAATTTATTCCAAATTTCATGTCCAAATTTGTGGTCAAAATCCAAAAATACTAATTTCTAGGTTTTTCTTCAAAATCCCAAATTTCTTCAAATTTTCATGTATAAATCAATACATAATCCAAGTACTTAACTTTCAATAGGTGGGAATCACTTACCTTGACATAGATAATAAAGATAGAGCTCCAAAATCCCTCCAAGTCCGGATCCCATGGAGGAGTTGAAGTGAAAATGGCCAAAATCCCGTTTTAAAACAACTCACTGCCCAGTCCGACCATTCTTCACAAACGCGGCACAGCCCTCGTGTTCGTGAATCTCAACAACCTCACACCCAGAAATCTCCCTTCCCATTCGCGACCTTCTAATCGCGTTCGCGCAGTCCAGTTGCCTTGCCCCTTCGCGTTCGCGTTCCCATCTTTGTGTTCGCGTAGGCCAAACGGCCTTAGACCCAGCTCCCCCTTTGTTCTTCACGTTTGTGTCGCCACGGCTATGTTCGCGAAGTCTTGTCCAACCCTTGCCTTGCATTCGCATCCACTGGCTCGCGTTGGTGAAGGCCAAACCCAGGAGTCCTTCAAATTCCTCTTCGCGAACGCGGGACTTCCTTCGTGTTCACGAAGAAAAAAACCAGACACCAGCAACAACAATCCAAAAGAGCTCTAATTTGGTCCAGAGCCACCCCGAAACTCAACCGAGACCCCCGGGACCCCGTCCAATCACAGAAACCAATCTCATAACATAACACGGACCTGTTCGAAGCCTCAAATGGTATCAAACAATATCGAAATCATGAATAAAACCCCAATTCAATCTTAATGAACTTTAGAACTTCAAACTTCTACATTCGATGTCGAAACCTATCAAATCACGTCCGATTAACCTTAAATTTTTCACACAAGTCACGTTCGACGTCACGGACCTACTCCAACTTTCGGAATGGGAATCCGACCCCGATATCAAAAAGTCCACTCCCTGTCAAACTTCTCAAATACCTTCAAATTTCTAACTTTCGTCAAATGACTCCGAAATGACCTACGGACCTCCAACTACACTTACGGACGCGCTCCCAATACCAGAATCACCATACAGAGCAATTCTCATATTCAAAATCCCAAACGGACATCGATAATACTGAAATGCACGTCAACCCAAATTTATGAAATTCTTCCAAAATACCAACTTTCCACAATAGGCGCCGAAACGCTCTCGGGTTATCCGAAATCTGACTCGGACATACGCCCAGGTCCAAAATCATCATACAAACCTGTTAGAACCTTCAAATCCCGATTCTGAGGTCGTTTACTCAAAAATCAAACCTTGGTCAATTCTTCCAACTTAAAGCTTTTGAAATGAGAATTTTCTCTCCAAATCAACTCCAAACTTCCCGAAATTCAATTTTGGCCATGCGTACAAGTCATAACCCCTTAAGTAAAGCTGCTCAGGGCCTGAAACTGTCGAACGATACGCTAGAGCTCAAAACGACCGGTCAAGTTGTTACAAAAATACAATACTAAAATTCATAACCAACAATAGAAAACATGAAGAATAAAGGGAAAACTCATTGTTGAATCTTCCTCGTTGCTCCTGGTATATTCTTGTCTTCAAAGGTGTTGCATAACCCTAAAGTAGTGTCTCCATTTTTCTCCTTTTTCATGTCCGTTTTTGTGCCACGCACGAAATTGGACGAGCTCCCAATTCTTTCCATCTCTTCTTTTTGTGTTGAATTGTCATCTTTTGATCACTTATCATCCAAACTAGTTCCTACACATAAGAAACACATAATGAGTATATTTCACTTCAAAAACCATGTAATCTCCGGCGACTCACACAAGAATTAATATGCAAATATATTCAAAAATATGCACTTTTCATCATTTATCTATACTTTATACACAGAAAAATAATGGTATGAGATAATTATGTTTTTTTTCTTCGTGTTTTCATCCTTGAGTAATTAATTGGTAGAAAACACAAACACAAAGCCCCACTGCAAAGATGCTGTTCTCCACTGTTGACTGCATGATTAATTCTCTAAACAGAAAGTTAAATTTTGGATAAACTATTAAAAACCATGAAAAGAAGGGAAGGCTCATGTGAAAGCATGCATCATAATTTTGTTTTATGCAAAAGATGCTTTAGAGAATGAAACCACGGCCTTTAAAATAGTTAAGATTCGGCAAAGGTATTAATATGAGACATAATGGAGAATGCACTATATAGTTGAACAAACCTTTCAAAAGCTTCCAAATGTTCATATTTGATTTGTTAGAGCTACTGCTAAGAAGTACCAACGATGAAATTTTGTTTAATTTGTCTTTGCCTTTTCTGTTTTTAATGTATTTTAAAACTTTTCCGTCGTCCTTTGGAGGATGGGCAATTTAATTTAATTTGTCTAGGGAGAATCAAATTTGGTAGTTTTTGTTCTAAGACGTAAACTAACAGCTCTATCATTGAGTAACAATGCTCCTCTTCGAGTCCAAATATAGTGTTATTTGATTGATGAAGACTTTGTTATTGGAAACAATGGCTCTAAGAATATTAGTAGGTCACATGTTGGTAGCCAACATGTTTAAAACCACAAGAATGGGAAAACGAGAATTTGATTTAACTCGAACACGTAATAATTCTTCAATGTTGAATATAAAGATCTATTAATTTTTATGTTCGATTTTCCATATTAGTCACGATTTTTGTAGTTATTACATAATTTTTTTTTCCTTCTAACTGTATTTTGTGTCGTTAATCTCGCCATTTGCCTAAACAATATTTTCTTTTTCACGGTGAAAATAATACACTACACTAACATAAGTTCGACATTCGTTCGTTCAGAATCTTATTGACGAAATGGCACACCTATGTATTATTCATAGTGGGAACATTATCATCTTTAAGCCATTCACCCAGGCTATGTTGACCTGTGGTGATGGGGTTTGGCACATCCTCTGCCTCGTATGTTAATAAGAGATTAGTACATTGAAGGGGGACATAAAACCAAGACTTCCAGAAAAAGAAATTATAAAGATGGTTATTGTTGGTCTTAGACCTTTCACACCATGGTGCATAGCACTACTTAAAAAAATTGTACTACTTTAAACAGTTGTTCACCTTCAACACTAGTCCTAAAGTAAAGAAGTTAGGGAGGTTCAAAGTACCACCCCCGATTGTTTTCTTAGCCTTGATCCTGAAAGCAGGAATTTGCATCCTATCAATTCGAACTGCTCCTCTTATTTCAGGGGAAGAGAACTTGGGTGCTTGGAAACTAGATCATCTTCATTCCCCTCCATGTAGCAGTGCTTGACAATTATGTTGTGATGTTGTACTTGGTTTTGGATATAACATATGTCTTTGTGATATTTCCAAGGGATTTTGCACTTGCCAAGTATCATATTGACTACCAGAAGGGAGTCCAATTCAAGGATGAGGTGTGAACGCTACTGTGTTAAAACACAAAACCAGAAAACTGTTAGAAGAATAAAAGAAACTAGAAAAAATAGTAGAGATTAAAAGATATTCCGAGTCCACAATTTGCTTGTGCGTCCTTAAGGAATTTTAACCCCCTCACACGTTGCCAAGGTAATGGATTAAATCCTCCCAGGATAAAACGGAATAAACCTTCCTGCAACAGTGGCAATACAAACTGCAGGATACCAACGAACTTAAAGAACGGAGCAAAATCACACTTACGAATTCGAGAGAGAGAGACTGCGAATTAGAATGCAGTATTTTCAGAAAGAAGGAAGTTCTTTAATATTTTTGGTGTATTCAAAAACAAAGTCATGCCTCTGAATTTATAGGCAATTATTGGAAGAGGTGTGATGTCTGTTCTGGAAAAGTGCCTGTTCAGAAATTTCGCCGCCTGCCGCGGTCCTACCGCGATTACGCTAGGACCGCAGCCAAAGTGGCTCTCTGAACCTGTAGAAGGGTTCTGCCGCGGTCCTACAGCGGTTACGCCAGGACCGCGGCCAGACTATATTTCTGAATCTTCAGCAGTAATCTGCCATTTAATTAATTATTAATAATTAAATAAATAAATTTTGTCCAAAAAATAATCTTATCGGTCAATCATTTGACAAATCCAAATCCAAATCCAAAGCCAAAGCCGAAGCCGAGCCGAGCGAGCGACGACGACGACGCGAGGGTTCATTCATTCTCTTCAACTCCTTTTAAGAGCTTTAAGAAGTGATTGTATATATATATTCTGCCGCGGTCCTACCACGGTTACGCCAGGACCGCGGCCAGACTATATTTCTGAATCTTCAGCAGTGATTTACCATTTAAATAATTATTAAATAATTAATTAAATAAATTTTATCCAAAAAATAATCTTATCAATCGATCATTTGACAAATTCAAATCCAAATCCAAATCCAAAGTCGAGCCGAGCGTGCGACGACGACGGCGTGAGGGTTCATTCTCTTCAACTCCTTTTAAGAGTTTTAAGAAGTGATTCTATATATATACACACAAATATAGTTGTCCCTCACCAATGAGGGACAAAGTGCAAGACATAAGCTCACTTCTTCAAATTTTTATTTTTCCCTCCATTTTATTTCCCTCCATTTCCAATTCACACTTTTATACTTTAAAGCCCAATGGTTTAAAAGTCCAACAATCCCCCACATGATTGGGAATGGCTGTATCAAGAACGATCATAGATGAAAGCTGTGTGATTTGCAAGTAAGGATTAATTGCATCTGGATAAGTAGGTTTTCCTTTGAACTTTCCGTAGTGAACATATGTCGGATATACTTGGTCAATCGGTGGATTTGATATCGAACTTTAGTGTATACTTAGACAACCATATGTCACACAACCAAACCTTAACCGTCTTTTGGTTCTCATTGTTGTGTTCGTTTCAGCCATGAACACCGCCTGGTATCATAAGTGCGTAGAGAATTGGCCTTACAAAATTCTCATTGAAGCGGCTTCCACTTCACACTTACATAGGTGATTCCTAAACGTGTAATCCTTTTAGATCAACACTATTTGATAACTACCACATCTAACTTAGGTAATCATTAAAGAACGTATAAAGTTCTATCCTTGTTACTGAACATTGTCTTCATCACCAGAAGGGACCAAAGATTTTACTTTGACAATGTTGAACCGGTCAATCACAACTTTGTATGAGCTCCTTGAACCTAGATCTCGGAACATCCAAAAATTCTAGGTAGAGTTACCGCCATGTTGACTTGTCCTCGGCCATAGTCCCATTCCCTTAGATGAATTCTCAACTCCCTCTCTAGTTAAGCCTTTTGTAAGCAGATCCGCCATATTATCCTTTGATCTTACATAATCAATAGTGATGATTCCACTAGAAAGTAGTTGTCTAACAGTGTTATGTCTTCGTCGTATATGACGAGACTTTCCGTTATGCATAACGCTCCCTGTCCGTCCTATTGCAACCTCACTATCACAATGTATGCAAATAGGAGCCAAAGGTTTTGGCCAGAACGGAATGTCTTCTAA